>JBBGZY010000283.1:2510000-2690000 GCA_037952925.1 Lithobates clamitans
AGGGCCAGGAAGGGGATGGTCACACAGGACGCGTCCCTGCGCCTCATGCAACAGGCCACCCGTTTTTTAACAAGCCCCCCCGAAGCGGAAGAAGCCTATGGCTGCTACTTAGCCAGCAGGCTTCTTCAGATGGATTGGGAGCAGCGCCTCATTTGTGAGCGCCTATTTGGGGAAACAATCCATAAGGGGCTGCAGGGCACGCTAACAAAAAACACCCAACTACATGAGGCAGCCCCCCCCCCTCCTCCTCCTCCTCCTCCTCCTCCTCCTCCTCCTGCCACAACTGAAACACCAGAGCCACAGCCTCAAAAGAAGGCTACAGGGAAGGCTGCAGGGAAGGCTGCAGGGAAGGCTGCAGGGAAGGCTGCAGGGCAGCGTGGAGGAAAGGCTGCAGGGAAGAGAAGAAAGTGATGACCTGGGTTCAGTCTGGTCTGACAGAAGACGCAGGCTGTTGTAGGACCACAGTCTGGGGACATCTAGATCATCTGCTGGTGCTGTTGATCTCTGGGATTCTTGGACCAGATTGTGCTCCCTCTTATATGGACTCCTCAAGATCCCAATTTTCTTGTACACCGACTTTTTCCAGCGTTGACTTCCTCTTTATTTTATTTTGACCATGAATAAATGGATCTTTTTTGAGTTTAGCAAAAGACTTTATGTGTTTTCTTTTAAATCATTGATTTTACACACTATGTTAAATTAACAAGGGACAACAATCTCATTGAGTTTTAAAAAAACACACCAAAAATACATTACTAATGTTAAGAATGTTCAAGTGGTAAGTCTTGAAAAAAAAAAATATACATAAACAAAAACGGTGCTTTGGGTTAACTTTATCTAAAAAATAAAAAATAATCACTAGAAAAAAAAAAAAAAGAATAATGGGTTCTTTGTGGTAACTTTACAAACCTAAAAAAAAAAAAAAAAAATAAGGGAAAAAGTATTATTAGTATGGAAACATTGTTTATAAAAAGCATACTATATCATTCATGAGATCAAAGAGAAAAATAATTCAGAAATCAGTTTGGGAGAACTCTGATTATGAACAGCAAAACACCTTCGTTCTTTAGAGCATTCGTAAAGAAGAAATAAAATGCGCTGCATTCAACGATCACAGATTTTGCAGCGTGATGAATGTGCTACCTACAATACGAACACTAGTTTTACTAGACCGAGTGCTTCCGTTTAGTTTTTGCTTATGAGCATGCGTCATTTTTTTGTCCGTAGGACTAGCATACAGACGAGCGGACTTCGGGGTCCGTCGTAGTTACGACGTAAAGATTTGAAGCATGTTTCAAATCTAAAGTACGTCGGATTTGAGGCTAAAAAAGTACGTTGAAAGTCCGAAGAAGGCCACACACGATCGGATTACCAGCCAGCTTTAGTCCGTCAGTGTCCGTTGGACTTTTGTAGACGAAAAGTCCGACCGTGTGTACGCGGCATTAGAGAACACAAATTCCCAGGCACGCAGAAATTTAGAAACCTGTGCTGCTGAGCCTGCACTGGCATCCACCAACCCGGCAATACTTGTCACCTCACTCCCAGTGACATATCCACAGTTACCAATGGATACAGGAAACAAACCTCACTCTATAACTACGTGCTTCCCTCTCTCAGGGACCCCTCTAAATTTTTCCAGTGACTACCAGACTAGGTCCCTAGGTACTCTGTGCTGCATACAGGGAGCTGCTAGTGAGCAACAACCCTTCACTACCAAAGTAACCGTCACCCATTCCCTGGCTGGTTGGTTGCTTTAAGCTATGATACATATATATACTAGACTGCAAATTATGTGCTGGATTAAAGTGTACTGTATCTACTCTAACCTGTTCTTTGTATTTGCCATGCAATACACCACTTAAAAGAGAAACTTCAGGCCAGGCATTAAACAGTTAACGATTACTTTACTGAAGAAGGCATCACACAGGAACAGTTCTTATCAGGCAACTTCTCCCATGGATTCCTGTTCTAGGTGCTTTAGTACCCATGCTGGCCATGACTGATAAATAATCCACCAGAGGTAACACAGAGTCCAGGTAGTCCATGTTTGGTACATATCCGTAAAAGGTTATCAGTCCATCCTTGGTAGTTAAGAGTCCTCAGGCTCCCAGTCCGTCAGGGAGCCCCAAGTGCCCCCCCCCAGCTCGGGGGACTGTTCGGCAGCATAACGGCCTACAACTTGTCAGTATTTCCAGCAGCACTCTCTTGAGGGCACTGAAGGGCCCCTTTTCATGCAGATCTGTGGACAATTGGTGGGAAAATCTAGCCAATCAATTCATCAGATTCACCACACATCAACATTTTAACAGTTTCACAGGAAAGACAACAAACCTGACCCAGATAACTACAGAACATGACTAAAAATGCTAACCCTTCTGTAGGCACCTGCCTACATGCAGATGTCTTGGACAGTGTCAGATCTCAGCCTCGATGGTGGATTATGCCACATGGTATACTGAGACTGTTCCTTTTAGAAAACTGTATAAAATGTACTTTTATATAAAAAGCCACTGCCTTACACATGCTTTCTAAATCATTGGGGAAGAGACATGCTTTAATGACCTTCAGAGAGACACTGGAAAAAATATCTCCAAAGGTGACACAGAAAAAACAAACAAAAAAAACCCCTTGTTAGTACTGCGAGGAAGGGTTAGACCTTTTGAAAATGATTTCATTTCTTACCGATCCTATCGTCGCAGATTTGGGCTTTATGTGTTTTAATGGCTTATCTACCATCTTGCTTGCATGAGGAGGAGGGACACCTTTGAATGCAAAGGGCACAACCCTGAAACACTGCCAGTTGTACGGACTAAAAAGCATATGCAAAAAATGATCAGCTAAACCCAAGAAAGATTTTCTCACCACTATTTTCCTCTTACACTGGCTTTTCAAAATAACAGTAGCAATAACTGATAGGTTAGATGAAATTGTCAGTTTATTGAAGTGTAACAGGGAGGCCAGTCATAGGAGGGGCAGTCTCTCCTATTAATCTATGGAATGGACTCTCACTAGTTTTTTTGTACATTTTCCAGTAAAAAATTTTTTTAAAGTAACTAGTTCCCAGCTTCACCCACCTGAAAAGACAAGTATTGCCTTTAAATATGAAGTTTTGCTCTAATTATGCACTCCCCTTTATATCAAGAATATTATACATATTATACATGCCTCAATGACCAGCCACTCCACTTTTTCTCCAGTCTTTATATATCAGCCACAAGAAATCTCTCTGCGGCCTTACCTTTTTGCTACCGTTTTCTTAAATCATCTCTTGAAAGGAAAGAAAATATAAATAAGATGAAAACACGCATCCGTTGAACACATTACACACAGTATAAAACACAACATGACACGGAATCTTGTTAGACTGCGGTCAATGGGGAAAATACCAATATGTCAGAAAAGTCTTTTCCACAGAGGTCATCTATTTGAATCTAATAAAGCCAGGTATTTCAACAGATCTCTGTGCGCAGTATGTCATGTCGAATCACATCACGTCATGTGACAGGAGCGCACGCCTTGACCCGTGTAACACAATTGGAAATGAAGCACAAGCAGAGTGCAGGCATTTAAAGAAACCTAGATTTATATTACACACAAGACAAGAGCAGAAGTCCACATTGAGCACAAAGACAGTATACAGAATACACAGCCCATAAACTATTTAACCCCAAAAGGGCATCAAGAAATACCCAGACGCTATATATAAACTACTATGTATAAGTTTTAGGCAGGTGTGAAAAAATGCTGCAAAATTAAGAATGCTTTCAGAATTAGTTTATTTTTATCAATTACCAAAATGGAAAATAAATGAACATATATGAATAAATAATAAATGAATTAAAGAAATCCAAATCAAATCAATATTTGGTGTAACCACCCTTTGCCTTCAAAACAGCATCAATTCTTCTAGGTACACTTGCACAGATCTTCTGTGGGTGTAAGTTGCCTCAAATCATTCTGTCTCTTCATGTAATCCCAGGCAGACTCCATGATGATGAGATCGGGGCTCTGTGGGGACGAAACCATCACTTCTAGGAATCCTTGTTCTTCTTTATACTGAAGATAGTTATTAATGACATTGGCTGTATGTTTGGGGTCGTTGTCCAGCAGCAGAACAAATTTGGGGCTAATCGCAGGCCTCCCTGATGGTATGGCAAGGATTCCTGAAAGTGATGGTTTGGCAACCAAAGAGTCCTGATCTCAACCTCATGGAGTCTGCCAGGGATTACATGAAGTTACAGAAGTATTTGAGGCAGCCTACATCCACGGAAGATCTCTGGTAAGTTCTCCAAGATGTTTGGAACAACCTACCTGCTAAGTTCCTTCAAAAACTGCAGGCAAGTGTACCTAGAAGAATTGAGGCTGGTTTGAAGCCAAAGGGTAATCATACCAAATATTGATTTGATTTAGATTTTTCTTGTTTGCTCACTAGGGATGAGCTTCGTGTTCGAGTCGAACCCATGTTCGACTCGAACATCGGCTGTTCGACCGTCCGTCGAATTGCGAACGATATGGGCCGTTCGCGCCAAATTCGTGTGGCGCGTCACGGCCCATAATTCACTGCGGCATCGCAGTGCATTGCTGGCTGATGATTGGCCAAGCATGCACTATGACCCGCATGCTTGGCCAATCACAGCGCCGTCAGTAGAGAGAGCTGTAATTGGCCAAAGCCAGGGTGGCTTTGGCCAATTATGGCTCAGGGGATTTAGTACACACCCCACACTATATAAGGCCGCCTGCACGGCGGCCCTGTGTAGTGTGTGTTCCGGTGTGCTGAGCGATAGAGAGAGAGAGAGACAGTGTCATTTGATTTGAGTTAGATAGATTAGGCAGAACAGTCAGTCAGTTAGCTGCACTTACAGTGTATTGTGTATATATATGCATCCCAGGTGTTGCATATATATATATACACTGTATTCAGTTTAGCTAGATCCGTTCCTGTTATCTTCTATCTAGACTATTTACATTCAGTGCAGTGTGTCCTGCTCACAGTGTTCAGCTAGATCCGTTCCTGCTATTTACATTCAGTACAGTGCTTCCTGCTCACAGTGTTCAGCTAGATCCGTTCCTGCTATTTACATTCAGTGCAGTGCGTGCTGCTCACAGTGTTCAGCTAGATCCGTTCCTGCTATTTACATTCAGTGCAGTGCGTCCTGCTCACAGTGTTCAGCTAGATCCGTTCCTGCTATTTACATTCAGTGCAGTGCGTGCTGCTCACAGTGTTCAGCTAGATCCGTTCCTGCTATTTACATTCAGTGCAGTGCGTGCTGCTCACAGTGTTTAGCTACATCCGTTCCTGCTGTTTACATTCAGTGCAGTGCGTCCTGCTCACAGTGTTCAGCTAGATCCGTTCCTGCTATTTACATTCAGTGCAGTGCGTCCTGCTCACAGTGTTCAGCTAGATCCGTTCCTGCTATTTACATTCAGTGCAGTGCGTGCTGCTCACAGTGTTCAGCTAGATCCGTTCCTGCTATTTACATTCAGTGCAGTGCGTGCTGCTCACAGTGTTTAGCTACATCCGTTCCTGCTGTTTACATTCAGTGCAGTGCGTCCTGCTCACAGTGTTCAGCTAGATCCGTTCCTGCTATTTACATTCAGTGCAGTGCGTCCTGCTCACAGTGTTCAGCTAGATCCGTTCCTGCTATTTACATTCAGTGCAGTGCGTCCTGCTCACAGTGTTCAGCTAGATCCGTTCCTGCTATATACATTTAGTGCAGTACGTCCTGCTCACAGTGTTCAGCTAGATCCGTTCCTGTTATCTTCCTACTGACAGGCAGGCTTGTCTGGTTACAGTATATAAAGCTACCTGAAGAAAATTACAGGTGTTCTTTTTGATCCTATTAGTACCACGGTCAGGCAGCTAGACTATTTACATTTAGTACAGTGTGTCCTGCTCACAGTGTTCAGCTAGATCCGTTCCTGTTATTTACATTCAGTGCAGTGCGTCCTGCTCACAGTGTTCAGCTAGATCCGTTCCTGCTATTTACATTCAGTGCAGTGCGTCCTGCTCACAGTGTTCAGCTAGATCCGTTCCTGCTATTTACATTCAGTGCAGTGCGTCCTGCTCACAGTGTTCAGCTAGATCCGTTCCTGCTATTTACATTCAGTGCAGTGCGTGCTGCTCACAGTGTTCAGCTAGATCCGTTCCTGCTATTTACATTCAGTGCAGTGCGTCCTGCTCACAGTGTTCAGCTAGATCCGTTCCTGCTATTTACATTCAGTGCAGTGCGTCCTGCTCACAGTGTTCAGCTAGATCCGTTCCTGCTATTTACATTCAGTGCAGTGCGTCCTGCTCACAGTGTTCAGCTAGATCCGTTCCTGCTATTTACATTCAGTGCAGTGCGTGCTGCTCACAGTGTTCAGCTAGATCCGTTCCTGCTATTTACATTCAGTGCAGTGCGTCCTGCTCACAGTGTTCAGCTAGATCCGTTCCTGCTATTTACATTCAGTGCAGTGCGTCCTGCTCACAGTGTTCAGCTAGATCCGTTCCTGCTATTTACATTCAGTGCAGTGCGTGCTGCTCACAGTGTTCAGCTAGATCCGTTCCTGCTATTTACATTCAGTGCAGTGCGTCCTGCTCACAGTGTTCAGCTAGATCCGTTCCTGCTATTTACATTCAGTGCAGTGCGTCCTGCTCACAGTGTTCAGCTAGATCCGTTCCTGTTATCTTCCTACTGACAGGCAGGCTTGTCTGGTTACAGTATATAAAGCTACCTGAAGAAAATTACAGGTGTTCTTTTTGATCCTATTAGTACCACGGTCAGGCAGCTAGACTATTTACATTTAGTACAGTGTGTCCTGCTCACAGTGTTCAGCTAGATCAGTTCCTGTTATTTACATTCAGTGCAGTGCGTCCTGCTCACAGTGTTCAGCTAGATCCGTTCCTGCTATTTACATTCAGTGCAGTGCGTCCTGCTCACAGTGTTCAGCTAGATCCGTTCCTGCTATTTACATTCAGTGCAGTGCGTCCTGCTCACAGTGTTTAGCTAGATCCGTTCCTGCTATTTACATTCAGTGCAGTGCGTCCTGCTCACAGTGTTCAGCTAGATCCGTTCCTGTTATCTTCCTACTGACAGGCAGGCTTGTCTGGTTACAGTATATAAAGCTACCTGAAGAAAATTACAGGTGTTCTATCCCAGCTTAGTGCAGCTACAGGCCATTAGTATGTCTGGAAGGCCAAGAAGGAGAGGCAGACAGTCACAAGCCAATAAGAGAGGGCAAGCAGGCTCTGTGTCTAGTGCTGGTCGTGGAGACGGTGCATCCTCATCAGCACGTGGCCATGGGACACGCTTGGCCTTTTTTTCGGCAGCTGGCCGTGTTGAGCCGCAACATGCGGAAGACTTGGTCGAGTGGATGACCAAGCCGTCCTCATCCTCCTCATCCTCTCTCACCCATGCCCAGGGTGCTTTGTCTGGCAAAGCAGCGGCCTCTTCCCTCAGCTCAATGTCATCAGTGACTCCTTCCCTAGCCCCACCATGTCCTCCTGAGGATTCCCTCGAACTGTTTGACCACAGTGTTGGGTACATGCTCCAGGAGGATGCCCAGCGTTTGGAAGGCTCTGATGATGATACTGAGCTCAATGAAGGCAGTAACATGAGCACGGACAGAGGGGGTGCCCAAGAAGGACAGCAATCTGGCAGTCATGCTCCCCCTGCTGCAGCATACTGCCAGGTTTGCTCCAGTGATGAGGAGGGAGGGGATGATGAGGTCACTGACTCAACGTGGGTGCCTGATAGGAGAGAGGAGGAGGAGGAGGAGGAGGAGGAGGTGGCACATCACCAACTAGGCAGGATGCCCTCCAGGGGCCAGCCTAAGGGCAGCACATTGACTGCATCACACCCCAAAGCTCCACATGTGCAGGGCGCTGCAGTCTCTGCGCGTTATTCAAAAAGTTCTTTGGTGTGGGCCTTTTTTGAGACGAGTGCATCAGATCGCACCGCTGCTATTTGCAATATATGTCTCAAGCGTATCTCGCGTGGCCAAAACATCTCCCGCTTGGGTACCACATGCTTGACCAGACATATGTTGACCTGCCATGCAGTTCGTTGGCAAGCGTATCTAAAAGACCCACACCAAAGAACAAAGACGATCTCTCCTTGCTCCTCATCAGCTGAGATTTCCAACCCCACTAGACCTTCAGTCCTCTCTGCGACCTGCAGTGAGAGGAATGAAGGTGTAGAATTAGGTGTGTCACAGCCAAGTACTTATGGGCAATCTGCTTTGGGTACACCGACGTCAGATTGTACCAGGCAAATTTCCCTGCCCCAGCTGCTGCACCGCCGAAAAAAGTTTGCTCCCAGCCATCCACATGCCCAGCGGTTGAATGCTAGCTTGGCAAAATTGCTAGCACTTCAACTGCTGCCTTTTCAGTTGGTAGACTCTGCCCCCTTCCGTGAGTTTGTGGAATGTGCGGTTCCTCAGTGGCAGGTACCCAAACGCCACTTTTTCTCACGGAAGGCGATTCCGGCTCTCTACCGGCATGTGGAAGGCAATGTCCATGCCTCGCTGGACAGGGCGGTCAGCGGTAAGGTGCATATTACCGCTGACTCATGGTCCAGCAGGCATGGACAGGGACGTTACTTAAGTTTCACGGCGCATTGGGTGACTCTGCTGGCAGCTGGGAAGGATGCAGGACAAGGTGCAGTAGTGTTGGAGGTTGTTCCGCCACCACGCCTCCAAAATGCTGATTGTGACACACCTCTCTCCTCCACCCCCTCCTCTTCTTCTTCCTCCATGGCCTCTTCCTCGGAACCAGCGGTGCTCCGTAGGCGTTCAAGGGGCTACGCAAGTACGCAGGCCAAAAGATGCCATGCGGTGCTTGAGCTGGTGTGCTTGGGGGACAGGAGCCACACTGGGGCAGAGGTTCTGTCAGCTCTGCAGGGGCAGGTTCAGAGGTGGTTGACGCCACGCCAACTTAAGGCAGGAATGGTGGTTTGCGACAATGGCACCAACCTCCTCTCTGCCCTCCGACAGGGACAACTGACCCATGTGCCCTGTTTGGCTCACGTCCTTAACTTGGTGGTGCAGCGGTTCTTGGGCAGGTACCCGGGCTTACAGGATGTCCTGAGGCAGGCCAGGAAAGTCTCTGTGCATTTCCGCCGGTCATATAATGCCAGTGCTCGGCTGACGGACCTCCAAAAGGAGTTTAACCTGCCCAAGAACCGCCTAATCTGTGACATGCCTACCAGGTGGAACTCGACGTTGGCCATGCTGCAGCGGCTGCACACGCAGCAGAGGGCCATCAATGAGTACCTGTGCGACTATGGCACCAGGACAGGGTCAGGGGACCTTGGTTTTTTTTCCCCACGCCAGTGGGCCATGATCAGGGATGCATGCACTGTCCTGTCACCATTCGAGGAGGCCACGAGGATGGTGAGCACTGACAGTGCATGCATCAGTGACACTGTCCCCCTTGTCCACCTGTTGGAGCACACGCTGCGTGGGATAATGGACAGGGCACTTGAGGCAGAACAGAGGCAGGAAGAGGAGGACTTCCTTAGCTCTCAAGGCCCCCTTTATCCAGACAGTGTTCCTGCGTGCCCGCCGATCACACAGGAAGAGGACGAGGAGGAGGAGGAGGAGGAGGAGGAGGAGGAAGATTGTGTCAGTATGGAGGTGGAGCCTGGCACTCAGCATCAGCAGTCTTTAAGGGATCAGTCCCAAGGAACACATGGACTTGTACGTGGCTGGGAGGAGGTGGCTGCGGACGTTGTTGTCCTTAGTGACCCAGAGGACTCCGGACCGAATGCCTCAGCAAACCTACGCTGCATGGCCTCCCTGATCCTGCAAAGCCTGCGTAAGGATCCTCGTATTCGTGGTATCAAGGAGAAGGACCAATACTGGCTGGCAACCCTCCTTGATCCACGTTACAAGGGTAAGGTTGCGGACCTTATCTTGCCATCGCAGAGGGAGCAGAGGATGAAACATCTTCGGGAGGCCTTGCAGAAAGGTCTGTGCAACGCGTTCCCAGAGACTGGGAGGTTACAAACTCCTGTTTCTGGACAACGTGTTGCTGAGGCTTCGGTCAGTCAAAGAAGGAGCGGTGGAGAAGGTGGCCGTCTGACCGATGCGTTCAGACAATTTTTTGGTCCGCAGCCCCAAGGTATGATCGGTTCCAGCAACCATCGCCAGCGTCTGTTTTACATGGTGCAGGAATACCTAGGGGCAAGATCAGACTTGGACACCTTTCCCACCGAAAATCCTCTGGGTTACTGGGTCTTGAGGATGGATCACTGGCCAGAGCTTGCACAGTATGCAATTGAGCTACTGGCCTGTCCTGCATCCAGCGTTCTTTCGGAACGCACATTCAGTGCTGCTGGAGGCGTGGTAACCGATCACAGGGTGCGTCTGTCCACCGACTCGGTCGATCGGCAGACCTTCATAAAAATGAATCAGTCTTGGATCACCACCAGCTACCAAGCACCTGATGCAGATGTAACCGAATAATTTTTTTTGAAATCTCAGATCCCTTCAAAGACTGCCTATGCTGATGCTGAGTGACTATCCCTGAGTAATTATCCTCTTCCTCCTCAATCATCACGCTGATAGCTTGTAAGAACATTTTTGGTTCTGGGCGCCACCACCAGTGCCTAAGGCACAATTTTTCAGCCCCTGTTTAACAGGGGCGTGTAATTACAATTTTTGATGTAATACTTTGCAGCAGGGCTCGTTCCTGCATTCCAACTAGAGTGTCTGTGAGGGGTTGCAGTGTTGTGGCACCAGCACCAGTGCCTAAGACCCAATTTTTCAGCCCCTGTCTAACAGGGGCGTGTAATTACAATTTTTGATGCAATACTTTGCAGCAGGGCTTGTTCCTGCATTCCAACTAGAGTGTCTGTGAGGGGTTGCAGTGTTGTGGCACCAGCACCAGTGCCTAAGACCCAATTTTTCTGCCCCTGTCTAACAGGGGCGTGTAATTACAATTTTTGATGCAATACTTTGCAGCAGGGCTTGTTCCTGCATTCCAACTAGAGTGTCTGTGAGGGGTTGCAGTGTTGTGGCACCAGCACCAGTGCCTAAGACCCAATTTTTCTGCCCCTGTCTAACAGGGGCGTGTAATTACAATTTTTGATGCAATACTTTGCAGCAGGGCTTGTTCCTGCGTTTCAACTAGAGTGTCTGTGAGGGGTTGCAGTGTTGTGGCACCAGCACCAGTGCCTAAGACCCAATTTTTCAGCCCCTGTCTAACAGGGGCGTGTAATTACAATTTTTGATGCAATACTTTGCAGCAGGGCTCGTTCCTGCGTTCCAACTAGAGTGTCTGTGAGGGGTTGCAGTGTTGTGGCACCAGCACCAGTGCCTAAGGCCTAATTTTTCAGCTCCTGTTCAACAGGAGCATGTAATTACAATTCTTGATCTAATATTTCACAGCAGGGCCCTGTGAGGGCTTACAGTGTTTTGGCCACAGCAACACCTAAGGCCCAAATTTCTGCTGAGTATATAGGGTAGGACCCTACTTTCAAACATCTAACTTACAAACGACTCCTACTTGCAAACGGAAGGAGACAACAGGAAGTGAGATGAAATCTACCCCTAAGGAAGGGAAATTCTCTCCTGTAAGAGTTAATATGGGAAAACAATTTTTCCTTTCCACTGATGCTTTCCAATCCTTGTTCCACAAAAAAACACAAATTTTCAAAAAACATTTTTCATTGGGACAAAAAAGTGAGGTGAAATCTTCTGAAGAGGAGGAAAGACGCAAAACAAATGTCACAGGGGTGATAACCCTTCCCTATGTTTTCCAAAAAGCTTAGAAAAGATTTTTTGGCTGGAGCTAAACACATTAAAAATGTTCAAAATTACAAACAGATTCTACTTAACAACAAACCTACAGTCCCTGTCTTGTTTGCACCGCCTGTATACTGCTGTTCAGAGTATATAGGGACCTTTCCTTATTTTAATTTGGGTGCGGGGTTCCCCTTAATATCCATACAAGACCCAAAGGGCCTGGTAATGGACTGGGGGGTACCCATGCCGTTTGTCTCACTGATTTTCATCCATATTGCCATGACCCGACATGACATTAAACCCGCAAGCAGTTTTAAATGAGATTTTTTCCTTTAAAAATGACATTTGGTGCAGGGACTGTTCTAAACATGGGAAACACGCGTCACTTTACAGGCATACTATAGACACCCCCCAGGTACGATATTTAAAGGAATATTTCACTTTTTTTTTTTTACTTTAAGCATCATTAAAATCACTGCTCCCGAAAAAACGGCCGTTTTTAAAAGTTTTTTTTGCATTGATACATGTCCCCTGGGGTAGGACCCGGGTCCCCAAACCCTTTTTAGGACAATACCATGCAAATTAGCCTTTAAAATGAGCACTTTTGATTTCGAACGTTCGAGTCCCATAGACGTCAATGGGGTTCTAACGTTCGTGCGAACTTGCGGTCCGTTCGCGGGTTCTGGTGCGAACCGAACCGGGGGGTGTTCGGCTCATCCCTATTGCTCACTTTGCATTTTGTTAACTACTAAAAATAACAATTAAAATATACATTTTCGAAAGTATTCTTACTTTATAGCATTTCGCTACACCTGCCTGCCTAAAACTTTTGCACAGTACTGTATATATGAACTTTCATGGCATCCCAGTCTTAGTCCGTAGGGTTTAATATTGAGTTGGCCCACCGTTTGCAGCTATAACAGCCTCAACTTTTCTGGTAGGCTGTCCTAAAGGTTTTTGGGAATGTTTGACTATTCTCCCAGAAGTGCATTTGTGAGGTCAGGCACTGATGTTGGACAAGAAGGCCTGGCTCGCAATCTCCACTCTAATTCATCCCAAATGTGTTCTATCAGGTTGAGGTCAGGGCTCTGTGCAGGCCAGTCAAGTTCTTCGCCCCAAACTTGCTCATCCATGTCTATATGGACCTTGGTTTGTGCACTTGTGTGCAGTCATGTTGGAACAGGAAGGGGCCATCCCCAAACTGTTCCCACAAAGTTGGGAGCATGAAATTGTCCAAAATGTCTTAAGAGTTCCCTTCACTGGAACAAAGGGGCCAAGCCCAACCCCTAAAAAACAACCCCACACCATAATCCCCCCTCCACCAAACTCTGCATTTGGCACAATGCAGTTAGGCAAGTGCCGTTCACCTGGCAACCGCCAAACCCAGACACATCTATCGGATCGTCAGGCCAGAGAACATATCTCCACTGCTCTAGAGTCCAGTGGCGGCGTGCTTTACACCACTGCATCTGACGCTTTGCATTGCACCTGGTGATGTAAGGCTGGGATGCAGCTGCAAACCCATTCCATGAAACTCTCTATGCACTGTT
Source organism: Lithobates clamitans (assembly GCA_037952925.1). Taxonomy (NCBI): domain Eukaryota; kingdom Metazoa; phylum Chordata; class Amphibia; order Anura; family Ranidae; genus Lithobates; species Lithobates clamitans. The sequence continues at coordinate 2,523,278 of JBBGZY010000283.1, forward strand.
GTTGTGCTAGACTTAAGGCAACATGAAGTTTGGAGGTCTGTAGCTATTGACTCTGCAAACAGTTGGTAACTTCTGCTCATTGTGCGCTTTAGCATGCACTGACCCCACTCTGTCATTTTATGTGGCCTACTACTTTGTGGCTGAGTTGCTGTTTTTCCCAGTTGCCTCCACTTTATTATAATATCATTAATAGTTGACCGTGGAATATTTAGTAGCAAGGAAATTTCACGGATGGACTTATTGCACAGGTGGCAAATTATCACGATACCATGTTTGAATTCACTGAGCTCCTGAGAGCGACCCATTTTCTCACAAATGTTTGTAGAAGCAGTCTGCATGCCTGGGTGCTTGATTTTATACACCTGTGGCCATGGAGGTGATTGGAACACCTGAATCCAATTATTTGGATGTCCCAATATTTTCGGCAATATCGTGTGTATGTACCTGTATATATATCTATATATCTATATATAGATATAGATATATAGATATATTTGAGTTAACTAGTGGTGCGTACACACGAGCAGACTTTACGGCAGACTTGGTCCGGCGTACCAGATTTCGTCGGACAATTCGATGTGTGTGGGCTCCAGCGGACTTTGTTTTCTCAAAAGTTGGATAGACTTAGATTTGAAACATGTTTCAAATCTATCCGACAGACTCGAGTCCGGTCAAAAAGTCTGCTCGTCTGTATGCTAGTTTGATGGACAAAAAGCTATGCTAGGGCAGCTATTGGCTACTGGCTATGAACTTCCTTATTTAAGTCCGGTCGTACGTCATCATGTACGAATTCGTCGGACTTTGGTTGATTGTGTGTAGGCAAGTCCGTTCATTCGGAAAGTCCGTCAAAAAGTCCGCTGGGCAAAGTCTGCCGTAAAGTCCGCTCGTGTGTACGCTGCCTAAGGCATCAATCACCCATCTCACTCTGCCTACAGCAGTGGTGGTGGGGCAAGGGCTGAAGGTAACAGGTTTCCAGAGTAAACTGTAACATCAGTAGAAGAGCGTCATTGCTGATGGTATTTTGCGAACAGCCCTTGTCCAACACATTACAAATGGAAAGATAGCTGTTAAATGACGGAATCAAAAAGGGTCAATCCCAAATTACTAAATTCACAGTTTTATTTTTACCTTCATGTCTGCTGTAAAGAATACTCCAAATGTAATCAGCAAAACAACACTTGGCTGACTTCTGCTCAACTGCCATTCTCCTTTAAGGTTGAACTTCAAGCAGGTACAAAAGACACAAATGAATACAAGCTTGTTCATTAATATGTAACCAAATAGATCCTTTTTATTGCAAGTAGTGTAAGCACCTGAATTTGACTTAGTACCAGCTTCTTGCAATCTTTGCAGAGCTTAGACTGGGAGATGGAGAAGCAGCACAAGGAGCCGCTATCCAATCGCAGGTTGAGGGGGGACGAAACCTGTAAGTGTTAGTGACCTGCAGCAGAGAAAGATCAGATCTGCCAGATGGGCCTGTGTTGTGTGGCAGAGTTGTATAAATCTCAGAAATGGATGGACAGAAATACAAAACCTTTGGTAGTTAAAGTGGTCATAAACCTCAGACATGAAATATGAAGATAGCATATCCCTCTATGGTGTGTACTCAATTAAGAGCACCAAGTGTAATTTCTGTCTGTTGCTTCGTTCCTCAGCATGAATCTCTTCTGATAAGTTTACTTGACACCAAGAGAAAAATGGTGGCAGGGGAGGGAGCTCCAGCTGTGATTGACAGCCTTGGCTCTGTTCCTATGTGCTGTGTAAAGAGGGGGAGTGGCCCTTCCCTCTAATGAGCTGTCAGAGCTCTCATCACTGAGCTCTGCAGAGTGTAATTTCAGCTCTCCGTTCCCTTTTTTCTTACAGCTTAGACAAGCTTTATAAAGTCAGGACTTTAAATGGACGCAGGAAAGAGAAGACTGCAGATGGACAGGTACAACTTATGTAGGAGGGTTTGTTTCATCTCTGTGTATCACCTGAGGCCAGTCGCTTCACTGGGTATATGGAATGGTTTATCACCACTTTAAAGCAGCTTCCTTATATTTATTTCAGCTTTTACAGAACCAATTGCAGATTTTAAAAAAAAACAGATCTACAATATTGAAAAAAAAAATGACTTTACAAAAGACAGCACAGATGATTATGGTTGTTTTCCTTCTGGGTGTGGGTTGGGTGCCTGTGTGCATAATAGAAAGAGCTGCAGATGTGACAACATGTGTAGGAGCTGAAACTTTTCCATTTGTAAGACATCATGGTTCTTGGCATTTGATTGACCTCGAATGCATCTCCTGAAATTTCCTGTCAGCCCCAGACAGATGGCTTCACAGCATGAATTGTACACAAAGAAAGTGAGCGGAACAGAGGGAATTTTACCCATCCTATTAACTTGTGCAACATCCACTGGGCCATGCAGAGAGTCACTGCTATCAATCCACTCATAAATATGTATATAAATGTCATATAATAATATCATAATGTGAGTGTGGGGGTTAATCACTGTAAAGGATACATTTTTCTAAAATGAAGTGCATTCATCTGTTTTGCTCTATTCCCCGAACTAACCTAAGCCACCCTTCCCCTCTACACATGTACACTTACCTGGGTTTGATGGCCATGGTCCAGTTTTTTTATTTACAAACCACACTGTTATGCCCCATACACAGGGTCGGATTTTCAGACGGAAAATGTTCGATGCGACCTTGTTGTCGGAAATTCCCACCGTGTGTAGGCTCCATCGGACAATTTCCATCGGAATTTCCGTCACACAAAATTTGAGATCTGGATCTCAAATTTTCCGACAACAAAATCCATTGTCGTAAATTCCGATTGTGTGTGCACAATTCCGACGCACAAAGTTCCACGTATGCTCGGAATCAAGCAGAAGAGTCACACTGGCTATTGAACTTTTTCTTGGCTCCTTGTATGTCACTGCGTTCTTGACGTTCGGAATTTCGGACAAGATTTGTGTGACCGTGTGTATGCAAGACAAGTTTGAGCCAACATCCGTTGGAAAAAATCCATGGATTTTGTTGTCGGAATGTCCAATCCTGTGTACGCGGCATAAGTCTTCCCTGTCCTGGCTTTGCCTATGCATTACAACCCCATAAACTTCAATGGGACCTTCCCCAGTCTCAGGAGTTTATGGGCCACTAAAGTTTGTTTTAAAGTGAACTTACAGTATCTTTTAAATCTATTAACCCAGCACCACATACTGCTTGTGTAGCACCCTCTAGTTAGGTAGGTGCTGGAGTGAGGATTTTCTGGAGGAAGAGTAGGAACATTTAGGCAGGCCTAGCTGGTGGCTAGGCCTATTTGTTTTAGTTCTGGGCTGGGAGTGGCTCAGGGTAGCAGCTGGTGACTCACAAGCAGCATCACTGGGACCTTCCTCCTCTTTGTAGAGTCTGCTAGAAAGATCTGGGAAGAGAGGATGAGAGGTGGAGCTGTCTGGGCTATCTTGGGGAGCCCTGACCAGTCCCCAATCTGGATTGGCAGGGGGCAGGCATCCTCAAATACCGAAGGTTAGCCCAGCTGGGGGGAGTTGTCAGGTGGAAGAGCTGGAGTGAGAGAGTATGGAGGCTGTCGGGGCCGATGGGGAGCACCCCAGTCTGAGGGGGGTGACCCTGGGCCAGGGCTCAGGTGCATCCGGGAGAAGAGATCCTGGAAAAGAGAGGCACATGAGAGAGCAAGTAGAGGACAGCGGGAGAGAACACTGCTAAGAGGCTCCAGGGAGGACAACTGTTCACAGCAAGTGAAGTGCTGGTGAGTGAAGAACGGTCGAAAGGACTAGGAAGGCACGCCTTAGAGAACTGGGAGATTGCAGTTTGAGATGGGTGCAGAACCAGGAGAGTGGACTGTGGAAAGGGCAGTGGAGAGAGGTCATTGTAGTCAGGCTGGCTGGCAAGGCCTGAAAAGATCTATCTGGGATTGGTAGCTGAATAGAGGACAGTTAGCACCAATTTCCACACCACAGGGGCCCGGGGTCCCTGCCTGCAAAAGGCAATCCACTGAGGCCTGGCTGAGTTAGTGTCAGGCCTAACCATGCGGTGCTAACTAGTCTGGAGGAGTAACAGCCTGCAGCAAGGAAGGGCTGCAAGAGTGACAGTCTGCATCAAATGAAGTGCTGGAGGCTACACATGTATGATGTTAGGCGAATGTATTCAATTTTACTAACAACCTCACTCCAAAATATCACCCAAACTGTCCTCTCCGCTTATAGGCAGATGCAGGTACTCCTCTGGCCTGTACGAGGCACAGTGCCGCTGTTATGTGGGGAGTCAATGGGGGGAGGGACCACCCAGTTACACCCCGCCCCCTATGACTCCCCGGGAAAGCCATAGGGATGTCCCCATGTGTCAGAGGGGGCGGGTCACCCGGGAACGTCACAGTGTGGCCCCGCCCTCAGTTAGAAAAGAACTGTCAAAGCGAAGACGCGTCATACGGCGGGAGCCTCCCAGGGAAGCGGATCGGTCTCGTTTTTTTTTCTTTCTTTTTCGGACCATCGGAGGAGCAGGAGAAGAAGAAGACTTCGTGCAACATTTTTATTTGTTTATTTTTTTAATAAAGAACTTGTCCCAAGCCATGTCTTGTAATTTTTACCATTTTGACACTTTTTTTGTGAAATGGTAGGGGTACATTTGTACCCCGTTACCATTTCACACAGGGGGGAGGTGGGATCTGGGGGTCTCCTTGTTAAAGGGGACTTCCAGATTCAGATAAGCCCCCCGCCAGCAGACCCCCACAACAAGGGTTGTGGGGATGAGGCCCTTGTCCCCATCAACATGGGGACAAGGTGCTTTGGGGGGCTACCCCAAAGCACCCTCCCCATGTTGAGGGCATGTGGCCTCGTACGTTTTAGGAGGGGGCAGGGGCACTCTCTCATCCCCCCTCTTTTACTGCGGCCTGCCAGGTTGCGTGCTCAGACAAGCATCTGGTATGGATTTTTGGGGGGACCCCCACGCCATTTTTAAAAAAAATTCTGCCATGAGGTTCCCCTTAAAGGTCTGATATGGATTTTGAGGGGGACCCCCACGCCATTTTTAAAAAAAAAAATTGGAGCGGGAGCCTCCCATGGAAGCGGGTCGGTCTCGTTTTTTTTTCTTTCTTTTTCGGTCCATCGGAGGAGCAGGAGAAGAAGAAGACTTTGTGGGACATTTTTATTTGTTTATTTTTTTAATAAAGGACTTGTCCCAAGCCATGTCTTGTAATTTTTACCATTTGACACTTTTTTTGTGAAATGGTAGGGGTACATTTGTACCCCCGTTAACATTTCACACAGGGGGGAGGTGGGATCTGGGGGTCTCCTTGTTAAAGGGGGCTTCCAGATTCAGATAAGCCCCCCGCCAGCAGACCCCCACAACCACCGGGCAAGGGTTGTGGGGATGAGGCCCTTGTCCCCATCAACATGGGGACAAGGTGCTTTGGGGGGCTACCCCAAAGCCCCCCCCATGTTGAGGGCATGTGGCCTGGTACGTTTCAGGAGGGGGCAGGGGCACTCTCTCATCCCCCCTCTTTTACTGCGGCCTGCCAGGTTGCGTGCTCAGATAAGCGTCTGGTATGGATTTTTGGGGGGACCCCCACGCCATTTTTGTAAAAAATTCTGCTATGAGGTTCCCCTTAAAGGTCTGATATGGATTTTGAGGGGGACCCCCACGCCATTTTTTTAAAAAAATTGGAGCGGGGTTCCTCTTAATATCCATACCAGACCTGAAGGGCCTGGTATGGAATTTGTGGGAACCCCACGCAATTTTTTTTAAAAATTTTGGTTCGGGGTTAACCCTAATTTTCATACCAGACCCAAAGGGACTGGTAATGGACTGGGGGGATTCCATGCCGTTTTTTTGAAAGGCTTCTTCATCTGTTTTGCCGGGACCGACAATTCATTATAGCTGCGAGTAGTTTGAATTGACTTTTTATCCTTTAGAAATGTCATTTTGCTCTCGAACTGTTCTAAACACGGGAAACATGCGCCACTTTACAGGCATACTATAGACACCCCCAGGTACGAAATTTAAAGGAATATTTCACTTTTATTGTTTTACTTTAAACATTATTAAAATCACTGCTCCCAAAAAATGGCCGTTTTGGAAACTTTTTTTTTGTATTGATACATGTCCCCTGGGGCAGGACCCGGGTCCCCAAACACTTTTTATGACAATAACTTGCATATAAGCCTTTAAAATGAGCACTTTTGATTATTCATGTTCGTGTCCCATAGACTTTAACGGTGTTCGCGTGTTCGAACAAATTTTTTGCCTCTTCGCGTGTTCTGCTGCGAACCGAACCGGGGGGTGTTTGGCTCATCCCTAATGACTACCAACGGGGGCCATAAAATTAATTTTCAGGAGGTCCAAACATTACGGAATTATATTCCACATTTTTGACTCTAGAGAAAAAAAAAGATTAGTAAATGTATTGCTGGTATCTAATGAAAAAGCTATACTAGCATGCAACATAATAACAAAAATAGTTAGAGCAAGCTACACCACCTCATCTGTTTATAAGACAGTTGTGCTCAGACTCCCGGAGTAGCTTGTATTACACCAGAAGAGGTTGGGTGTTAATTGTTTTGGACCTTAGTGAGTAGTTTAATACCATCTGCAATTAATGTAATAAGTCAGTTACTTTGTGTGATAACCTGACACTGTGCGGCAGGAGGGAATGTTTCAGTGCTTCCGATCCAAAAAAAAAAAAAATAGAACCTGGAACATTTAATTTAAAAATGAAATCTAGGCAGATATAAAAGATATAGATTAATGTGGTTTTGTAATCATTAATATATGATTAAATGTATTTTTAAAATACAAGCAGTGTAAGTACCTGAATGTGACCTGGTATCAGCTTCTTGCAGTCCCTGTGCAGCAGAGCTGGAGCATGAGAGGTAGAAGCAGTACAAGGAGCCAGTTAGTTCACATGCTGATAAGAGGCATGCTGACAGGAGGATAGAGCAGAGAGGCAAAGAGATGAGCTAATCACTGTGCTGCTTCTTCTTTCACTGTCCAGTCAACAACTGGAGTGATTCCAGGATAAGGATCTGAGTTGAATGATGCTGGCTATCAGACTGAGGAGATTTAGCAGAAGAAAATGTACTGTAGGGGAAGTCTCTGGATGGAAGCTGAATATTGCAGTAAGGTGGGTTTTGTTATTATCTTTTTAATGAACTATTCATTTCTATCTTGTTATATATACCTGGAAATCTGCTTTAAAGCCCATCTCCTGTCTAAAAAAAAGGTTTCTAATGCAGTGGAGCTGTTCCCACACTGCATGGGTTAACTAAACTGTGTTTTGTCCCCTGTGCTACCAAATAGTGCTTTAAATATACGTGTTAAAGAAAATAACTATACCAAAATAATGTGAACAAAACAAGAAAAGAAAAGTAAAGAAAAGGAAAAAAAGATAAATGGAATGCTGCAATACCTAGTGTGTTCACAACTGTACGTTCAGAAAATGTTAAATGTGGGTGGTGTTGCGCATTTCCTGTATAATGTACATGTGTTGCTCCAACGGGGCATAGACATTATATAGACTGTTTTCCTAACCATTTTCTATGGACGTTTATACTTAGTTCATATGCTGCCATTTAGTGACCATTTGTGGTAATGCACTTGTTTTCTCACGTTTATTTTCCCTGATGTTATGACACACTTCCTTTATATGTAATGCTCCACCCTTCTTCCTGTTATTGTACTTCCTGTGTCATGGATGCAGCTACAAGCTACACGTAGCAGGGCACATGTATTCTGCATTGTAAGCTACAGACAATATCATCTTTTGATAAATACTACAACCTATTCATCTGTTTGTATCCTGTCATCTGCTGTAACCTGATGTTCAGAATAAAAACACCCTTATGGATGGAATCGGTATTTGGTGAGTTCAAACTATCTGATGAGGATTGCCTTCAGTGATTATATCTTATACAAGCCAGGCATAGAGGTCTCACAAGGGATAAATCGCTTCACAACAATCAGAGTCAAAAGATGTTTAGAATTCCCACAGCCTGCTGTGTATATGTGTGTGCCTAATCTACAATCAAACTCAGTGCCATCCGCCATCTTGTGAAGCACATGGTCGCACGAGTTTACTGCAAGTCATGTGAATGGTAAAAACTGTTTCTCTCAACTGTGTTACCCCACCTGTTTAAGCTTCTGTTCGTCTTCTTAAAGAAAAAGTACCATTTCTTGCAAAAACGTGAAAAATGTCTAGACAAGACTCTGAGTACCCTTTTGTGGCTGACCCAACGTAGATTCATCATGCCTCTGAACCCGTAGATGTACAGGGAGCAGATTCCGCAGATATTGCCAAACAGTGTAAGACCCAAATGTACAATAAAACCTACACAGAAACTCAGAGAAAACTATGAAACCACTAGAGATGTGATCTCCAGCAATCTGTCAGACTTATGGGACAGAACTTCACACTGCATGTCAGTTTTGTCACACTTTAATGATCAACCAGCTGAACTAAGAGACTCTATAGATCGCTTATCTGCCACGTACGAACGCTACCAGCAGCTGTTTGCAAAATGCACAGCTTTCTTGGAGGACTGTAATATAGAGGACTCTTCAGCAGAACTGACCAGGGCTGATGCACTAAACCAACAAAGGGATCTCTTAGTGCAAAATGCCCAGCGTAAGGCACAACTCCGCATTGCTCAACTGCAGGAGACCAGGCTCACAGATCCTCATCAACCAGGCACACTGCACGTTCTAGATCAGGGATCCTCAAACTACGGCCCTCCAGCTGTTGCAGAACTACACATCCCATGAGGCACTGTAAAACTCTGACATTCACAGACATGACTAGGCATGATGGGAATTGTAGTTCCTGAACACCTGGAGGGCCGCAGTTTGAAGACCCCTGTTCTAGATCCTCTCGCTCCAGAAGTTCAACATTAATCTAAAAGATAATAGAGGCCCGTGCTGATGCAGAATCAAAAAAAAGTGCAAAGCTCCTTTACCAGAAAGGAAGCAGAAATAGAAACAAAGATGAAAGCTCAACAAGCAGAAGCAGAGGCAAAGATGAAAGCTCAACAAGCAGAGGCAGATTCCCAATTAAAGATTCTGCAAATGGAAAGGGAGGAAGCAGCCACCTTAGCAAGGCTGAGAGTCCTTGAACAAGCGATGGGAGAAAGTGCTCACTCAGACTGGTCCATCCCAGCGGAACTGCAAGACCCAGTCGAACGCATCGGTGAATATGTACTAAAACATAATGTTTGCAATGATACAGAGTTATCTCCTGTACATCTTACTAACAACACTGTTCTGACTCTCAACACAGAGACCTCTCAGCTCCAAATGCCTGAGCCTCTTCAAGTCTACAAAACAAGTGCATCTATGCAGCAAACCGCATCACCTCTTGCTGACAACAAGGTGACTTCCAGTGACAAGCTGCAGCCCAAGCTACAACCAGCACAAGCCTTAGGGACTACACCACGGTTAAACGCTCTTGCAACATCATTTCATCCTGGTAGACCTCACCCTACTTCACCAGAGAACTTTCACACCCGGGGTGTTTCACAGGTTATTTTGGCACTGAAGAGTGGGAGATCAGACTTGAATGACTTCGCCAGATATATGGTACGCTGCGAGCTCATTAACACTACCCTTTCAAGGTTTGACGACTGTCCGGAGAGCTACAGGGCCTGGAGATCAACCTTCAAAGCTGCCATTGCTGATCTCAACCTTACTACCAAGGAGGAACTTGATTTGCTCATAAAGTGGCTGGGGCCAGAATCTGCAGATCGTGTTAAAAGACTGAGAACAGTGCAAGTTGACCACGCAGATGCAGGTCTTGTTGCTGCATGGGCAAGACTTAAGCGAGCCTATGGTAGCTCTTAAGCCATAGAAAGCGCTCTATTCAAGAGACTGCAAAACTTCCCAAACATAAGGAACAAAGACTATCGCAAGCTCCAAGATCTGTGTGATCTTCTCATGGAACTGGACTAAGCTTCCTGGACACTGCTCATGGTGTCAATCTAGTGGTGTCTAAACTGCCATACGGCCTGCAAGAGAAATGGGCACAACAAGGCTCAAGGTACAAAAGAGACTCTAATGTATCCATAGGCGTGCGCACGGGGTGTGCCGGGTGTGCCTGGGCACACCCTAATCACCCCGTGCTGTCTCCAGAGATTTGCCCCAAAATGCTGCATCCAAGATAGTGTGTGGCCCGCGCTGCCTGTGAAACAGTTTCACAGGCAGCAGATCGTGAGAATTGCCAGAGCTGATCAGTGTATGAAACTGTCAGATAATGACACTGCATGCAGGAAGTGAGACCAGCTGTCTTAATGTCAGGGTGATGTCAGGGGTGGGCGGGACTGAACGGCCATCAAACACAAGCCAATGGGATGGGGTCTGGGCGGGCCGCTACATTTATGTGGCCCCGCCCCCTCTCTAAAGCAGCTCAAACATTGGCTGGTGTTTATAGCACTTGGTCCCGCCCACCCCCGACATCGTGGCTCAGTTGTAAGTCATCACAACTCAGCCGTGATGTCAGGGGTGGGCGGGACCAAGCGCCAACACCAGCCAATGATTGGGCTGCTTCAGAGAGAGGGCGGAGCCAGAGAAATGTAGCAGCCCGCCCAGACCCATCCTATTGGCTGCTGTTTGGTAACTGTTCAGTCCCGTCCACCACCAACATCACCGCTGACTTTTAACAGCTGGTATCTCTCCATGCATGCAGTGTCATCATCTGACAGTTTCATACACTGAACAGCTCTGGCAATTCTCACGATCTCCTGAATGTGAAACTCCCCCTCTCCCCTATCAGTGCCAACCAATGCTGCCACTGCCAACCAATGCTGCCAATCAGTGCCAACCAGTACTGCCTATCCGTGCCAACCAGTACTGCCTATCCGTGCCAGTACTGCTTATCAGTGCCAACCAATCTCGCCTATCAGTGCCAACCAGTGCAAACTAGTGCTGCCTATCAGTGCCAACCAATGCTGCCTATCAGTGCCAGTGCTGCTTATCCGTGCCAACCAATGCTACCTATCAGTGCCAGTGCTGATCCTCAGTGCCAACCAATACTGCCTATCAGTGCCAACCAGTACTGCCTATCCATGCCAGTGCTGCTTATCAGTGCCAACTAATTCTGCCTATCAGTGCAAACCAGTGCTGTCTATCAGTGCAAACCAATGCTGCCAATCAGTGCCAACCAATGCTGCCAATCAGTGCCAACCAGTACTGCCAATCAGTGCCAACCAGTACTGCCTATCCATGCCAGTGCTGCTTATCAGTGCCAACCAATTCTGCCTTTCAGTGCCAACCAGTGCAAACCAGTGCTGCCTATCAGTGCAAATCAGTGCTGATTATTAGTGCCGACCAATGCTGCCTATTAGTGCCAGTGTTGCTTATCAGTGCCAGTGCCAACCAATGCTGCCTATCAGTGCCAACCAATGCTGCCTATCCATGCCAGAGCTGCTTATCAGTGCCAACCAATTCTGCCTATCAGTGCCAACCAATGCTGCCTATTAGTGCCAACCAATGCTGTCTATTAGTGGCAACCAGTCCCAGTCAGTGCACCTTATCAGTGCCAACCAATGCTGTAAATCAGTGCCAACCAATGCTGTCAATCAGTGCCAACCAATGCTGCCTATCAGTGCCCATAATTGCTACCAATCAGTGCTGACAATAAGCGCCCATCAGTGCCGCCCATCAGTGCCACCTATCAGTGCTGCCTATCATTGCCACCTATCAGTGCACATCAGTGCTACCAATTAGTGCCCATCAATGCTGCCAATCAGTGCAGCCTATTAGTGCCCATCAGTGCTGCCTATCAGTGCCCATCAGTGCTGCCTTAGCAGGGATGGTGGATACCCCTCTACAGATAATTGCAATACAAATTACCTTAAAGTGCAACAACTTTTTAGTTGGGAGGTTCACACCATTATAGGACTTTGAAATTTTTATTTTTTAGAGTGATTTTTTAGAGTGTTACACTTAATTGTATATGTTTTAGTTACGGTTATAATGTGAATGATTGCACTTGAAGTTAATTTCCCACCGCCCCTGCTAAGTCCATGTCTTTATGGACCTTGTTTGTGCACTGGTGGGCAGTCATGTTGGAACAGGAAGGGGAGATCCCCAAACTGTTCTCACAAAGTTGGGAGCATGAAATTGTCCAAAATGTCTTGGTATGCTGACGACAGAAGAGTTCCCTTTACTGGCACTAAGGTGCCAAGCCCAACCCCTGCATAACAACCCCACACCATAATCCCCCTCCACCAAATGATTTGGACCAGTGCACAAAGCAAGATCCGTAAAGACATGGATGAGCGAGTTTGGGGTAGAGGAACTTGACTGGCCTGCACAGAGTCCTGACCGCAAAAAATGCCCTTCTGGAAGAATGGTCAAACATTCCCATAGACACACTCCTAAACCTTGTGGACGGCCTTCCCAGAAGAGTTGAAGCTGTTATAGCTGCAGAGGGTGGGCTAACTCAATATTGAACCCTACGGACTAAGACTGGGATGTCGTTAAAGGTCATGTGTGTGTAAAGGCAGGTGTCCCAATACTTTTGACTATATATATATATATATATATATATATATATATATACACACTTGTATGTGTGCTTGAGCTTTCGGTGCACACCCTAATGTAATAGGCTGCGCACGCCTATGAATGTATCTTTTCCTCCGTTCTCATATTTTTGCAGGTTCATCAGTGATCAAGCCTGGATGAGAAACGATCCCAGCTTCAGCTTCAGTGAACCCAACTTGCCTGCTTCATCATCATCTTCATCAAGGTATGATAACATAGCAGCTAAATGTAGAGACTTTATTAGAGCAATATCCATTAAAAGGACAGACATCTCACCACCCATATCCTCTCCTGTTCACCTGAACGATTCGGGTGACAGAGATAAAGACCCTAATGCCGCATACACACGGTCGGACTTCCTGGCATACTTGGTCCGGCACACTTTCTGACGGACTTTGTCCGCCAGGTGCGCCGGACTTTAAAACGGACGGACTTGCCCACACACGACCGGACTTTCCGGCGGGCTGAGTCTACCCGTCTTTCCGACGGACTTTCGCCGGAGTTACGGCGGACTTTCAGAATGAACGGACTTGCCCACACACGGACAAGTCCGTTCATTTTGAACGTGACTCAAGTGCGACGGGACTAGAAAAGGAAGTCAATCTTGCCGCTTTTATCGGCGAGATTGACACCTTGCGAGCCCCGTCGTGGTGCATACCAGGCCCTTAGGTCTGGTATGGATTATAAAGGGAAACCCCTACGCAGAAAAAAACGGTGTGGGGTCCCCCCTAAAATCCATGCCAGACCCCGATCCGAGCACACAGCCAGGCCGGTCAGGAAAGGGGGTGGGGACGAGCGAGCGCCCCCCCCCCTCCTGAACCGTACCAGGCCGCATGCCCTCAACATGGGGGTTGGGTGCTTTGGGGGAGGGGGGCGCCCTGCGGGCCCCCCCACCCCAGAGCACCTTGTCCCCATGTTGATGAGGACAAGGGCCTCTTCCCGACCACCCTGGCCGTTGGTTGTTGGGGTCTGCGGGCGGGGGGCTTATCGGAATCCGGAGAGCCCCCTATAATAAGAGGGCCCCCAGATCCCGGCCCCCCCACCCTATGTGAATGAGTATGGGGTACATGGTACCCCTACCCATTCACCTAGGGAAAAAGTGTCAATAATAAAACACACTACACGGGTTTTTAAAATAATTTATTAAACAGCTCGGGGGGATCTACCTCTGGCTTCGGGGGGTCTTCTTCCGGCTTCGGGGTCCCTCCGGTTCATCTTCTCGTCCGGTTGGTTCTTCTCCGCTCTCTCCGGCCTCTTCTCCCGGTGTTCCATCTCTTCGGCCGGCTGTCTTCAGGTAGCTCTCTTGCCAGCGGAGGTCTGGACTTCTGGGCTTCTTGTCTTCTCTTCTCCAGATGTTGACACGACGCTCTCTCCGGCTGGACTGCTCTCTGAGGGCTCCGTTGTGACTTATATAGGCGGAGACCCCGTCCCCTTATGATGTCACAGTCCCTGGGCATGCTGGGACTGTGACGTTTTACGGGGCGTGGTCAACATCACCCAGTGACCATGCCCCGTAAAACATCACAGTCCCAGCATGCCCAGGGACTGTGACATCATAAGGGGGCGGGGTCTCTGCCTATATAAGTCACAACGGAGCCCTCAGAGAGCAGTCCAGCCGGAGAGAGCGTTGTGTCAACAGCTGGAGAAGAGAAGAGAAGAGAAGACAAGAAGCCCAGAAGTCCGGACCTCCGCTGGCAAGAGAGCTACCTGAAGACAGCGGAGGAGCCGGCCGAAGAGCTGGAACACTGGGAGAAGAGCCTGGAGAGAGCGGAGAAGAACCAACCGGACGCCGGGAGAAGATGAACCGGAGGGACCCCCGAAGCCGGAAGAAGACCCCCGAAGCCGGAAGAAGACCCCCCCCGGAGCTGTTTTATAAATGATTTTAAAAACCTGTGTAGTGTGTTTTATTATTGACATTTTTTCCCTAAGTGAATGGGTAGGGGTACCATGTACCCCATACTCATTCACATAGGGTGGGGGGGCCGGGATCTGGGGGCCCTCTTATTATAGGGGGCTCCCGGTTTCCGATAAGCCCCCCGTCCGCAGACCCTGACAACCAACGGCCAGGGTTGTCGGGAAGAGGCCCTTGTCCTCATCAACATGGGGACAAGGTGCTTTGGGGTGGGGGGGCCCGCAGGGCACCCCCCTCCCCCAAAGCACCCACCCCCCATGTTGAAGGCATGCGGCCTGGTACGGTTCAGGAGGGGGGGGGGGCGCTCACTCGTCCCCACCCCCTTTCCTGACCGGCCGGGCTGCGTGCTCGGATCGGGGTCTGGTATGGATTTTAGGGGGGACCCCACGCCGTTTTTTTCGGCGTAGGGGTTTCCCTTTATAATCCATACCAGACCTAAGGGCCTGGTATGCCCCGCGCTCGCCGCAATAGGAAAGTTTGTTTTTCCTATTGCAGCGAGCGCGAGATGCAATACCCTGCCCTCGCGTCGTATCTGGTCCGTTGGACCAGCATACAGACGAGCGGGCTTTCCGTCGGACCAGCACACAGACGAGCGGACTTTCCGCCAGAAACTGAGTCCGACGGAAAGATTTAAAACTTGTTTCAAATCTAGGTCCGGCGGGCTTTTGGGAAAAAGTCCGCCGGAAAAGTTCACCGGAGCCTACACACGGGCGGATTGTCCGGCGGACTCTGGTCCGTCGGACCAAGTATGCTGGAAAGTCCGCTCGTGTGTACGCGGCATTAGGTCTGGTTCACACTGATGCACTGTGATTTTGTTCCATTTTTTGTCCTTTGTGAGGTGTGAATTTACCGCGATTTTACTGCGAATTTACTGCGAATTTCAGGAGTTTGACATAGCTGCGATTGATATTCTAGCCAATGGAATCTTAATGTAAAAAAAAAAAGGCGTTAACTTCCTGTGTACTTCCTGGTTTTTGTGGAGAGTAGTGTGGTGGAATTCGCACATATGTGAACCATCATTGCGATTTAATAACGTTTTACATTGATGTCTATGGAGACTAAATTCGCAACGCAACGCAGTAAACTCGCACAAGACCCTTTTTTTACTCGCATTGCATTCGTAGAGGAATCACAAAGCATGTATGTGAACGGCAGTCATTGAAAACAATGACTTTAGAGATGACATGCGAATTTAAATTGTTTTTGATGCATCAAATTCATCATGAACTCGCATCAGTGTATACCGGGCCTAATTGTCAGTGCCCTATTCACAAGAAGCCTCACCCCCTAAAGAAATGTTGTGGGCTTAAGGCAAAGACGCTACAAGAGCCCAGGGAGATTCTTCAGAAACTTGGAATATGCTACAGGTGCTGTGCTTGTTATGGACATTTTGCTAAAGACTGTAAAGTTGTCATCAAGTGCACAGAATGTAGTAGCAACAGACATGTTACAGCTATGCATCCGGGCCCACCCTCAGACAATTCACAGCAGCCTCCTAGCTCCAGCCCTGTCTCAAGTCATGGAGCAACAAGGTCATGCTCCAGCCACAGCTAATGTTTCTTCTTCATGTACAGAAGTCTGTGGAGAAGGCTTAGATCACAAATGCTGTGCTAAGATATGCCTAGTCAAGATATACCCAAAGGGTCAACCTGAGGAAGCTTTTAGGATGATTGCTATAATAGATAAACAGAGCAATAGATCCCTGGTTAAGCCTAAATTCTTTGAGATCTTTGGTATAGAGGGACACTCATCACCGTATACTCCCAGAACCTGTACTGGTCGTGAAGAGACCTTCGGTAGAAGGGCCGATGGGTTCATGGTCTCTCATATCAATAAGGGAGAGGGCATACCCCTACCAACATTAGTTGAGCGTGACCAGATACCAGGCGAAAGGGAAGAAATTCCTACTCCAGAGGCTGCATATCACTATCCTCACCTGAGGCACCTTGTAAATGAAATTCCTGCAATGTACATGAATGCTGAAATCTTGATCTTGCTAGGAAGAGACATTCTCAGAGTACACAAAGTACGCAAGCAGTGCAATGGACCTGATGATACCCCTTACGCACAAAAACTCGATCTAGGCTGGGTAATCATGGGCGACGTCGTGGGCGACGTATGCTTGGATACATCATCAGAGATCCACTCCTTCAAAACTTACATGTTAGGAAACGGACCTGCATCCCACTTCAAACAGTGCCCACGCCATTATGAAGTAAAAGGGAAGCCTCTTGACATCATCCAAGTACCTGATGTCACTCCTAACCTTTGTGATGGCAACCTAGTGTTGCCATCACCACAGTGTTTTGTACTACAAGCGATGACAACAAAAAAACCTGGTCAGTCGAAGACAGAGATATCAAAATAAGACAGAGTATCAAAATAATGGATATACCACCTGTACAGAGAAGTCTGGGCCTACGGCGGGACTTGTTAAAAGACATCTTTGGTTTTCAAGTCAGCTCTGCAGACAAGCCATTTATCAAACATGGTGTTCTGTCAGTAGTGAACAGCCTATACGATCCAGTGGGATTCGTAGCTCCCATCACAATACAAGGTAAATCCTTACTTAGACAGTTCTCAGAGACTATTAAAGATTGGTATACTCCACTACCGATAGACCAGCTTTCAAAGTGGGAATCCTGGAAACAATCTCCACATGCCTTAGATGGAATCCGTATACCACGAGTATGCCACAAGTCAGAGAAAAGAGCTTCACATCTTCTCAGATGCATCTACTGAGGCCATAGCAGCTGTCACTTACCTCAAGGTAAGAGATTCTTCTAATCAAGCCCACATAGGGTTTCTGTTTGGGAAAGCTAAGTTAGCACTTAAGCCTGAACACATGATTCCCAGGCTTGAACTTTGTGGGACTGTGCTAGCTGTAGAAATAGCAGATTTCATACTGCGTGAGCTAGACATTCAGATAGATGACGTCAGATTCTACACAGACAGCAAAGTTGTTCTGGGCTACATATACAACCATACTAAACGTTTCTATGACTATGTCAGCAACCAAGTAGAGAGAATGAGGAAATCATCTAAACCTGAACAATGGCATTATGTTACATCTGAAATTAACCCTGCAGATCATGCCAGTGTCTGCAAGTGTCTTTGCAAATTCTTCTTGGTTAACAGGGCCTGAATTCCTGCTGGATCATCCAGAAGAAACCACAGGTGATGTCTTCAGTTTTCTAGAACCAGACAAGGATCCAGAGACTCGTCCTTAAGTTAAAACCCTCGTCACCAGAACCAGAACTTGTCTTGGGCTGTCAACGCTTTGAACGTTTCTCCATGTGGAAAAGGCTTGTACGCACCATCGCAAGGTTAGTTCTTATTGCAGATTGCTTTCACACAAAGCCCACAGATGCTCACTGTCAAGGTTGGCACGTGAGCCAAAAGCTTCTTTCTGCAAAAGACATTGCTGAAGGTGAACTGATCATAATATGCAGTGTACAACAGAGTGTCTTTGGCTCAGAAATTAAATGTATCCGTGAAAAAAGTGACATAGCAAAAAATAGCCCAATTGCCAACTTGAATCCATTCATTGACAATGATGGTATGTTAAGGGTTGGTGGACGTTTAAACAAGTCTGAGCAAGAACAGAATCCTCTCATTATACCTGCTCGTCATCACATCACCACTTTGCTCATACGGCACTACCATGAAGGGGTTAAGCACCAAGGAAGACACTTCACAGAGGGTGCCATAAGAGCTGCAGGCCTTTGGATTATAGGAGCAAAAAGACAGATCACAGCTACACTGCACAGCTGTGTTCAGTGCCAAAAACTGAGAGGGAAACACCAGCAACAGCAAATGTCAGATTTGCCAGTTGACAGGTTAAGTACTGACCCACCTTTCACTCATGTTGGTCTGGATGTCTTTGGTCCATGGATGGTAATAGCCTGCAGAACTCGAGGTGGCCAAGCAAATATCAAAAGATGGGCAGTGCTGTTCACTTGCATGAGTGTGCGTGCAGTACACATTGAAGTAATATAATCTATGGATGCCTCAAGTTTCATCAATGCTGTAAGACGATTCCTAGCCATCAGAGGACCAGCCAAGACATTAAGATCTGACTGTGGAACTAATTTCATTGGAGTCTGTGGAGAGTTACAGCTCAACTCTAGGCCAATCCAAGACTTTTTAGCTGAAAAAGGCTGTACATTGATTTTCAATCCTCCTCATTCTTCCCACATGGGTGGCTCATGGGAGAGAATGATAGGCATCACACGTAAAATATTGGACTCCATGCTTATGGACTTTAATTCCACAAGACTTACGAGATTGTGTCCAAAGATCCAGAGACCCCAACTATCCTTACCCCAGCTACTCTTCTTACCTAGAAGCTTGGGTCTGTTCCTGTTCCACCTGGAAAGTCTAAAGCAGGAAATCTGTGCTATGACCAGTGGAAACGAGTACAACACCTTGCCAACTGCTTTTGAAATCGTTGGAAGATGGAGTATCTTTCTACTCTGCAAGGATGCAGGAAATGGCAATGACTGAATCCTAACATACAAGTTGGAGATTTTGTTCTGCTTAAGGACCAGCAAGCTGAAAGAATCGAATGGCCCATGGGACTTATTGTAAAGAGCGTTCCTAGTGATGACGATAAGGTACGTAAAGTGGAGGTGAAGGTTTCAAGACAAGGGACTTTCATCAGACCTATCACAGAACTTATTCTGCTCTTACCCTTTGGAGAATGAACTTGTTTGCCTACACTGCTGGATCCTACCTGTGACTTCAAGAAGAAAGTGTCTTGAACTTTAGTTGACATAACTTGAAGCCTTGAATTAAGAGTTATTGTTATTGCATTATATGCATGTTCTTTATATGTCTTTCAGGTCTTTAAGACATCTAGCAAATTACACTGTATGTTGTTTGCAGTTGCAAAACTACCGTTCTGAAGTATATAGTGACATTTACCATGCCAGATGGGGAGTGTGCTGCCCCAACGTGTCATAGAATTTATATAGACTGTTTTCCTAACCATTTTATATGGATGTTTATATTTAGTTCACAGGCTGCCATATAGTGACCTTTTTTGGTAATGCACTTGTTTTCTCAAGTTTATTTTTCCTTATATTATGACACACTTCCTTTATATGTAATGCTCCACCCTTCTTCCTGTTATTGTACTTCCTGTGTCATGGATGCAGCTACAAGCCACATGTAGCAGGGCACATGTATTCTGCATTGTAAGCTACAGACAATATCATCTTTTGACTGCATAAATACAACAACCTATTCATCTGTTTGTATCCTGTCATCTGCTGTAACCTGATGTTCAGAATAAAAGCACCCTTGTGGATGGAATCAGTATTTGGTGAGTTCAAACTATCTGATGAGGATTGCCTTCAGTGATTATATCTTATACAGGCCAGGCATAGAGGTCTCACAAGGCATAAATCGCTTCACAACAATTGGAATCAGAATAGTACATGTGACAACAAATGAGATTGGAGAATATACTTATCTAATCCTCCGATCCTCCAGCACAAGACTGGTCTAGCACCCCTGCACTCCAGTGGTCTTGAGTTGTGGACTGTTCATAACGTCATGAAGCCCAGAGCAGGCTCCATAGATCAGGAACTGTCCACTGCTGGACCATAGGGGAGCACTGTTTTCTGATGGAAAACTATGGTCCTCCATTTGTTCAGGAACTACAATTCCCATCATGTCTAGTCATGTCTGTGAATGTCAGAGTTTTACAATGCCTCATGGGACGTGTTCCGCAGCAGCTGGAGGGCTGTAGTTTGGAGATCCCTCCCCTAGACAAAACAAGCAGTCGACTCATGCAATGCGGACAGTTGTTTTATCCCGTACAATTTTTTTTTAGGGGGGGTCTGTATGGCTTTTCTTAATAGAAGCCAGAAGGGAAATGTCATTTGCCAGCAATTTAAAACCATGTACATGTTCCCCAGAACAGTGCCCACCCCATGCAATTTTTTTTTTTGCCTATTAGACCACTAACCACTTGCCGACCGCCTCATGCAGATATACTGCGGCAGAATAGCACGGGCAGGCAGAGTAATGTACCTGAACGTTACTTCCCTCCCGCGGGCGGGGGGCACGATTGCGCCCCCCCCAGTGCCTGAGGCGGTCCGTCCTGAGGGGGAGGCCACTGATTCATGGCCACCCCCTCACGATCGCTCCTGACGAATGAGAAGCTACCTCTGCTTCTGTAATGTAAACAGAAGCAGAGGAAGTGATGTCATCTCTCCTGGTGAAGCCTTTTCGTTCTGGCTCCCGAGGAGAGAAGACATCAATGTGAGTTGCACCAACACTACACTAACACTAGCACACATAGGCACATAAAACACACCCCGATCACCCCCCTGCACCCCCTGTCACAGTGACACCAATAGCAGTCTATTTTTTTACTGATCACTGCATTGGTGTCATTTGTGACTGTTATAAGTGTTAGGGCTGTTAGTGGTAGGCCCCTTTAGGTCTAGGGTACCCCCTAACCCCCCCCCCCCAATAAAGGTTTAACCCCTTAAACGCCAGTGTCACTAATAAAATCATTTTTCTGATCATCGTATAAGTGTCACGGGTGACACTAGTTATCCAGTTAGCTATTTAGGTTCAGCGTCAGCTTTTTATAGCATCAGGTACCCCATATACTACCTAATAAAGGTTTTAACCCCCTGATTGCCCCCTAGTTAACCCTTTCACCAGTGATCATCGTATAAGTGTTTAGGGGTGATGCTGGTTAGTTAGTTTGTTTTTAATACCCGCCGTTTATTACTCAATAAAGGTTTAACCCCCTGACCACCTGGCGGGTTATGTCAGTTAGGTTTTAGGGTCAGATAGGGTCTGCGTCGCCCCAGGCAGCGTCAGATTAGTGCCAGCACCGCTAACACCTACGCACGCAGTATACACCTCCCTTAGTGGTATAGTGTCTGAACAGATCAATATCTGATCAGATCTATACTAGCGTCCCCAGCAGTTTAGGGTTAACCAAAAACTCAGTGTTAGCGGGATCAGCCCAGATACCTGCTAACACCTGCATTTTCCCCTCCGCCCTGCCTAGCCCACCCAAGTGCAGTATCGATCGATCACTGTCACTTACAAAGCACTAAACACATAACTGCAGCGTTCGCAGGGTCAGGCCTGATCCCTGCGATCACTAACAGTTTTTTTGGTAGCGTTTGATACAGTTGCTGACAGCCTAGGAGCTTTTTTACCTGTGAGTCTCACTAGTGTACCAGTAAATTTAGAGCCCAAAATGGCAAATCGAAGGTAGGGAAGAGGCCTACATGTTTCTGAGCATGACAGATAGTGAGGAGGAAGCCACTCATCTGTCAGATGCAGGCTCAGAATATGATCCTGTAGTTTAAGCTGGCGAGGTGGCAAGTACAAGTAGTGTCCTGCTGCCACCAAGAAGACAAAAGCAGGCCCGTCGAGCCCACAGTGCCCTTCCTGCTGCATTCGCCAATCCTAATTGGGAACCCACCACTTCTGCAGCACCCGTACTTCCCCCATTCACTGGCCAACCCGGAATTCAGGTGGAAACAGTTGATTTTAGGTCACTTGATTTTTATTCATTGTTTTTCACCGAAGATCTCTATAGATCTATTGTGGACCAAAGTAATTTGTATGCTGGTCAATTCATTGCCGCTAATCCCCAGTCCTCCCTTGCCAGAGATTGGAAACCAATTATGGTTTCCGAATTTAAGACCTGGCTGGACCTATCCCTCGACATAGGCATAGTTAAAATTAGTACACTGCGGTCATATTGGTCCACTGACCCAATTTACCATCTGTCCGTGTTCTTTGCCTCCATGACCAAGGCACGATATGAGCAGATCTTGCAGTTCATGCATTTTAACAACAATGAACTCTGTCGTCCTCGTGGAGACCCTGGATACGATCGGCTCTACAAAATTCGGCCCCTCGTAAACCACTTCAACCAACGTTTTGCAGACTTTTTTACTCCCTATCAAGTTGTCTGCGTTTATGAGTCCCTGATTAAGTTTTCTGCCCACTTGTCTTTCAAACATTATCTTTCCAGCAAGCGTGCCAGCTATGGGGTCAAGATGTATAAGCTCTGTGACAGGGCCACAGGCTATACATATAGTTTTATGGTTTACGAGGGAAGAGATAGTCATGTAGAGCCGCCGAACTGGCCAGATTACATAGGGAGCGCTGGCAAGATTGTGTGGGACTTGGTGTCACCCTTATTCGGAAAGGGGTACCACTTGTACGTGGACAATTATTACACAAGCGTGCCACTTTTTAGTCACTTGTTTGATCATCAGATTGGCGCATGTGGCACCATGTGATCTAATCGCTGGGGCTTTTACTTGTAGAATCCCGTCTTAGGCTGGGGGAGAGAGCCTGCTTGAAGTGTAATAACTTGCTCGCTGTAAGGTGGAGGGATACTAAAAATGTTTTTGTTCTTTCCTCCCTTCACGCAGACACAACGGTCCAAATTCCTACGGCGAATGGTGTTGTGGAGAAACCCCTCTGTGTCCACGAATATAACCAAAATATGGGAGGGGTGGAATTCAATGACCAGTTGTTGGCGCTGTAACTAGTTGCCCGTAAGGCCAGACGCTGGTACAAAAAAGTGTCTGTATACTTATTTCAATTGGCTTTGCTGAACGCTCATGTGCTATACAGAGCTTCAGGATGGACTGGATCCTTCCTTAAATTCCAGGAAGAGATCATCAGAGCCCTTCTGTTTCCAGATTTCACCTTCCCAATCCAAATTCAGTAAGCCAGCTGCATAAGAGGCATTTTCCTTATGTCCTCCCTTGTACCCCAACCCAACGAGCCCCCCAAAGAAGATGTCATATCTGTAAGCGCGGATATAGGCGTGACACCCGCTATTATTGTCCCTCCTGTCCTGACAATCTTGGTCTCCTGGTCTTTGCATTGGTGAATGTTTTGAACGCTACCATACACTAGTAGAGTATTAGCGTAGGGTACAGCATTGCACAGACTAGGCACACTTTCACAGGGTCTCCCAAGATGCCATCGCATTTTGAGAGAACCGAACCTGGAACCTTTACAGTTACAAAAAAAAGTGTAAAAAAAAAAAAGTAAAAAAACAAAAAAATATATAAAATAAAAAAAACAAAAATAGTTGTCGTTTCATTGTTCTCTCTCTCTCTATTGTTCTGCTCTTTTTAACCGTATTCTATTCTGCAATTTTTTATTGTTATTATGTTTTATCATGTTTGCTTTTCAGGTTTGTAATTTTTTAATACTTTACTGTTTACTGTATTTTATTGTTAACCATTTTTTCGTTTTCAGGTACGCCATTCAGCTGCAGCTCGGATTTGTTTATCTTGACAGCAACAGTGTTTGCTCCCACAATACATAAAGCCGTGAAGGAGGTCATTTCACCACCACAGTTAAAAAAAAGAGCATATATGCCAAAGCATGGGGGCAGCAGGGGTGGAGGAGCGATTTGCTCCTAACTTTGGGGGCGGATGCCCCCATGCTTCGGCATATATATATTTTAGGCACAGATTGCGTTAAAAAATGTTTTATTCTTTACTATTTTTTTTTGTATTTGCTTTGCAGGTATGGTATGTCTTACTGTTATACTGTAATGTTACTTTGTTTTATTGTTAACCATAATTTGCTTAGCAGGTACGCCATTCAGCTGCAGCGTGGATTTATTTATCTTGACAGCAACAGCGTTTGCTCCCACGATACATAAAGCCATGACTCCAGCGCTGTAGGAGGTGATTTCACCACCACAGTTAAAAACAAAATAGTGCATGTATGCCCATCATTAGAAGTGGGTGGATGAAGGGAGGTATTCACCGATCAATCTCTTTATTTCTTTCAGCCCACAGGCTACATGAAAAAAAAGATTACAATATATGCCCAACAAGGACCAGCAACTTACTGGTATGTTGCTGGACTTTGAGTGGTTATACCAGAATGATGCCTGCGGGTTTAGGTACCATCTTGGTATCATTCTTTTCAGCCAGCGGTTGACTTTCATGTAAAAGCAATCCTAGTAGCTAATTAGCCTCTAGACTGCTTTTACAAGTCTTCCATGGTTTGCTCTGGCTCTCCTGTCCCAACAGGGAACCTGAGAATGCAGCCGGTGGTTCCGCCAGCTGACCATAGAGCCGATCAGAGACCAGAATGGCTCCAGTCATCTCTATGGCCTAAGAAACCGGAAGCTATGAGCATTTCATGACTTAGATTTCGGCAGGTAGTAAACAGCACCATTGGAAAAGCATTTTATCACACCGATCTTAGTGTGGTCAGATGCTTTGAGGGCAGAGGAGAGATCTAGGGTCTAATAGACCACATTTTTTTTTAAAAAAGAGTACCTGTCACTACCTATTGCTATCATAGGGGATATTTACATCCCCTGAGAAGACAATAAAAATGATACAAAAAAAATGAAAGGAACAGTTTAAAAATAAAATAAAAAAGCAAAATAACTAATAATAAAAAAAAAGCACCCCTGCCCCCCCTGCTCTCGCACAAAGGAGAACGTAAGCGTCGGTCTGGCATCATATGTAAACAGCAATTGCACCATGCATGTGAGGTGTCACCGCAAAGGTCAGATCAAGGGCAGTCATTTTAGCAGTAGACCTCCTCTGTAAATCTAAAGTGGTAACCTGTAAAGGCTTTAAAAAGGCTTTTAAAAATCTTATGTAGTTTGTTGCCGCTGCACGTTTGTGCGCAGTTTTAAAGCATGTCGTGTTTGGTATCCATGTACTCGGCCTAGGATCATCTTTTTTATTTCATCAAACATTTTGGTAATATAGTGTGTTTTAGTGCATTAAAATTAAAAAAGTATGTTTTTTCCAAAAAAAATGTGGTTGAAAAATCGCTGCACAAATACTATGTGAAAAAAAGGAAACCTCCACCATTTTAATCTGTAGGGCCTTTGCTTTAAAAAATATATAATGTTTGGCAGTTCAAAGTAATTTTCTTGCAAAAAAAGAAGAGTGGGTGATGTGTGACATAAGCTTCTAAATGTTGTGCATAAAATGCCAGTACAGTTCAACCCCCCCCCCCCAAATGACCCAATTTTGGAAAGTAGACACCCCAAGTTATTTGCTGAGAGCAATGTCGATTCCATGAAATATTTTATATTTTGCGGGAAAAATAATTTTTTTATTTTTTTTTGCACAAAGTTGTCACTAAATGATATATTGCTCAAACATGCCATGGGCATATGTGAAATTACACCCCAAAATACATTCTGTTGCTTCTCCTGAGTATGGGGATACCACATGTGTGAGACTTTTTGGGAGCCTAGCTGCGTACGGGACCCCGAAAACCAAGCACTGCCTTCAGGCTTTCTAAGGGTGTAAATTTTTGATTTCACTCCTCACTGCCTATCACAGTTTCCGAGGCCATAGAATGCCAAGATGGCACAAACCCCCCCCCAAATGACCCCATTTTGGAAAGTAGACACCCCAAGCTATTTTCTGAGAGGTATGGTGAGTATTTTGCAGACCTCACTTTTTGTCACACTTTTTGACATTTTATGGCCTTTAAAACTGTGATAGGTAGTGAGGAGCGAAATCAAAAATTTACGCCCTTAGAAAGCCTGAAGGCGGTGATTGGTTTTCAGGGCCCCGTACGCAGCTAGGCTCCCAAAAAGTCCCACACATATGGTATCCCCGTACTCAGGAGAAGCAGCAAAATGTATTTTGGGGTGAAATTCCTCATATAACTATAGCATGTGTGAGCAATATATATGACAACTTTTTGTAAAAAAAAAAAAAATTTTTTTGTCATTATTCAATCACTTGGGACAAAAAAAATAAATATTCAATGGGCTCAACATGCCTCTCAGAAAATTTCTGGGGTGTCTACTTTCCGAAATGGGGTCATTTGGGGGGGGTTGAACTGCCTTGCCATTTTAGCACCTCAAGAAATGAGATAGGCAGTCATAAACTAAAAGCTATGTAAATTCCAGAAAATGTACCTTTGTTTATAGACGCTATAACTTTTGCGCAAACCAACAAATATATGCTTATTGACATTTTTTTTATGACAGACATGTGGCTGAATACATTTTGGCCTAAATGCATGACTAAAATTGAGTTTATTGGATTTTTCTTCTAACAAAAAGAAGAAAATATAATTAAAAAAAAAAAAAAAAAAATCGCAGAGGCAATCAAATACCTTCAAAAGAAAGCTCTATTTGTTTGAACAAAAGGACGCAAATTTTGTTTGGGTACAGCATTGGATGACCGCGCAATTACCAGTTAAAGCAGCGCAGTGCCAAATTGTAAAAAGTCCTCTGGTCTTTAGGCAGCCAAATGGTCCAGGGCTTAAGTGGTTAATAGGTTCATTCTCTTATAATGCAGCCAGGAACACAGCAAGAGTCCCTTCTCTCTGGCTCATTTATGAGTCTAGGGGTTTGCCTTTTTTGTTTTTTTTGTTTTTTGCTTAAAGGAACTGGGAAGGGGATTTGCGGAATACTCCAAAACGCATGGACACAATTCCGCAGAGGACAATTCTCCAAACAGCAGCGGCACAGTTTCTTTTCACTTAGCAGGAAACCATAAGATATTTTGTAGTCCAGGTGCAGCAAGATTGGAACAGTCTATAGGTTCATGGGAGGGAACCATGAAGTAGCTTGCAGAACAAATATGGCTAGACTGGAACAGTCTATAGGTTAACTGCTGGGGACCATGGAGTAGCTTGCATAACAGACATGGCTAGACTGAAACAAATTTCCCAGCCACCAACTGAGCACACCTCCACAGGGGTTGGCTGGGCTCAGTATTCAGGCTGGTCATTTGAATTCTCCCTACCTAAGGTCCAGAAACTTTTTCTAAAGGCAGAGGGGAAGCAATCAAACTCCCAGCCTGTGCATCCCTGAGCAGACCAAAATAAACAATTACTTCTACTCTTTTTACAACAGGAGCCAAAAACGAATTTTACCCAGCAGCCTAACTAGGAGGGTGCTACAACAGGTTTGACTTTCATTTAGTTGTAAGGGGTTTGGGTTAGGCATCTGAGCTTTGAAGTTTGTGGAAGTCGGCTTGAACCGAACCCAGGGCAGTTCGGCTCATACCTAGTTATATGGAATGTTAGTTTAGCTTGATGTAGAGCACCTTTCTATATCTCAAAAACTATCAGTGCCAACCATCTGGTGATGAAACTTAACATTTGGGTGAATTGGTCCTTTAGGAGCTGCATCAGTATAACTATACTAAATGTAATGTAGCGCTGCGGTCTTGAGGGTTGCAAGATAGATCAATACCCCTCTGGCTACCCTGACCCTGAGAGTCCTCTTTCACCTCTGACACCCTAGGTTCAAACATTTTTTCCTTTAGACAATAATAATAATAATAATGAAATACACCAGAATGAGTTAAATCAATAACAGTTTACTCAATAGGATAAATGAAGAACGAACCAAAGAATAAACTTAAGCTCAACTCCAAAAAAAGTTATTTTATATAAGGCATTATTATCAGAAAAATTACCTATCACCTTTATAGTTCAAATATTACACAGTGCACACTACATTTCCTATAACCAGATAAGTGCATATAATGTCTATGTGAATGGACTACAGGAGAGCAAAGGAATGACTCCTTTAATGCCCTGTACACACGACCGGTTTTGCCGTCGGAATAAACTCCGAAGGTTTCTCCGACGGATCTCTGATGGAATTCCATTCAAGCGGTCTTGCCTACACACAGTCAAACCAAAGTCCGACCAAAGTCCAACCGTTAAAAACGCGGTGACGTACAACACGTACGACGAGACTAGAAGGAAGTTCAATAGCTAGTAGCCAATAGCTTCCGTCTCGTACTTGCTTCAGAGCATGCATCGTTTTTGGTCCGTCGGAACAGCATACAGACGAGCGGTTTTCCCGATAGGAATTGGTTCCGTCAGAAATATTTAGAACATGTTCTATTTCTAGGTCCGTCAGAATTTTCTAAAATAAAACTCCGATGAGACATACACACGATCGGAATATACGATGAAAAGCTTCCGTCTGACTTTTTCTGTCGAACATTCCGCTCGTGTGTACGCGGCATAAGTGTCAGACCCTTCTCTACTGCTTCCCCACATAAGATCCAGCAAAGTGACAGATAAACAAATATAACTCCAGAAAACAGTAACTATAGCACAATTTAACCTGCTCTTTAAAGAGAGTTTTTGGTGAAATGTTGCTTTGATGATTTCAGCAAACTATTCCCTAAAGTGGGGAGGGAAGTAATAATAGTCCAGTGTTGTTGCATGAAAATCTTCAGCTAGCTTTCGAATACTTAATTAAATGCAAAGATTAATTCATGCTAAGATAGGGTAGCTGTTCCAATAGATTATGTGTAGCAAGTAAACAATATTCCTGTGCAACCAGAATTTAAAAATTGTAATTGAATTCACAGTGATCACTGACTTAAAGATCTTAAGGTTTGTGGAACTATAAGCAACAGCAGATCAATGAATGGCATGAATGTCGATATATAGTGTCCATGATATACTGGAGCAAATCTTGGCATTAAAGATGACAGAGTGTAGGGAGCAAAGATGTCTATACACAGTGTCTGGTAAATTGGGCAATCACCCGCTCACCACACTGGAACAGGAGATGATGATGACAATGATGAGGATGATGATGATCTCTCAAATGTATGGCTCATGGGATGACCTCCGGCCTCCACCGCACTGCTCCATGGCTCACACCGATCTGATAACTCGGCAGGGTGGATTGGACAGAGGGACGACCTCCAGGCTGCCGCCGAACAGTGAAGAGGGACTGTCCGCAGGTGTCCTTCCAGATATCTGCTGGATAAATCTGTTAAAGTAGGCTGCAACAGCTGCAGCTCCTCAGTAGCAGACTCCCTGCACACAGATCCACGCCGGTCCCTAGAGAGAGCGCCAGGCCCCAGCCTTGCTTCTTATAGTCCCTCCCAGTGCTCAGTTCTTCTCCAAAGCCCGCTTCTAGTTGCAGTTTCACACAATGCAGCAAGAGGGCCAATCCTTTCCAAATGAACTACATGTCCCAAGATGCCTTGCTCGACCTCTAATCAAAGAGTCACAGAACAGCTAAACTGGAACACTAGGGGGAAACAGCTCCTTGGTAACATCATTACACAGTGTCTTCTGATTGCAGGAAAATGTAAGTATCCAGCTCCTGGCTACAGTAATAGTGTATGTTAATGTATCCACATGCTTCTCTTTAGAATTTGACTTTTAAATCAAGTGAATTCCATTTATTCTTATCTCAGTACAAGTAGAAAGATTACATTCCAGGTCACCTGTAGAGATTAAAATGAAATTTCACTGGGGTACGTGTTCACAATTTAGAAAAAAACGTAAGTGTGTCTGAAAACACATGATAGGAGCTCATCAGTACTCAGGCTTATTAAAAAGATACAGCGCTGTACAAGAAAACTAAAATCCATAACACCATGCTTTTGAGGTCAACTTTACAGCAGTGTTCCCAAATGAAGTCTAATCTGTACTCTTTATTAGTGGCCATGCCTTACAGGGCCTTGTGTATTAACGTCTTCTTAATAAGAACTGGATTTATTTCCCCATTGCCACCAATCAGATGTACATGTTCAAGGTCTAATGCTGATTGGTGACTGGGGAAATGAACTTAATTTCTTGGTAAGAACATACTGATACAAACAGAGCTAATGTGAATGCAGGTCAATAGATCTAGAGATATCAGCTGAAGTTTTTTTTTTAAATCTAAACTTTTTTTTAGGACAAAGCAACTGGTTTACTTTCTTACCTCCACCTTCCTTCTGCATATAGTCACCTTTCCATCACCCCGACTGCTCCCATGTGACAGTAGTGGTGGCTGGTTCAGTGCTTTCAGATGGCGGAGAGAACTCTCAACCGTGTGTAAGCTCCCACTGGGATTGATTCAAAGCTTTGACTCACCTTGTAATTACAGAGTCAAAACAGTGAATACCTGCCATGAAAAGAGGTAATATACTTTTCTTTCCAGTGGCCCGTGTCTTGAAACGCTGCAGATTCGCTTCTCCTCCTTAGCTGTGTTTGAATTACTGCCCCCCCTACTGCACTCAGTGGTTCCTTCTGCCGCTACAGAATGTGCAAGCTGGCGGAAAAAAACTATTACATGCAGCGGGGGGAGAATAGGAATTTGACTGGTATGACCAGTTGAGTGCTTGCATTTCAAGACAAGGGTTGCCAGAAAGGTAAGAATATTGCCTTTTTTCTTTAGGTATTGCCTCTTTTTTTGAAGGTTGTAGGGTCACTTTAAACAGCAATTCTTCTTATCAGGAACAGAGTGACCAGGGAAGGAAGGGGCGATAAATTTTAGATGATACTGGGTGGCTTTAAAGTAAAATTGTTGCTTTGCCTTGCATGGGAAATGCTTAGATCAATGCTTAGGTGCAATTTGCACCACAGTGCGCATGTTATTGTGTGCATAATGCGACATGTTGGTGTGTGTTGTAATAATGCACACTGTGCTGCAATGTGTTATGAACATGCATTGCAGTACTTTATTTTTCCTTCTTTTTTTTTCCCAGTGCAATGTTATTGTTAAGCACTGCAGTGCAATGCTCTATACACATGGTTTAGCATTGATAGAGAAATGTATGCGTGTATGGCTAGCCTAAAGCCTTGTACACACGATCGACCTTTCAGACAACAAAACCGTGGAATTTTGATCGAAGGGTGTTGGCTCCAACTTGTCTTGCATTCACACGGTCATACAAATGTTGGCCAACAATTAAGAACGTAGTGACGTACAAGACGTATGTGATATCTCCATTATGAATGCTAGTTTTACAAGCCGAACGCTTCTGGCTCATCCTTGATTCCGAGCATGTGTGTTTGTACTTTGGACTTTTGTCCGACGAACTTGTGTACACACGATAAGAAAGTCCGACAACAAACATTTGTTGGCAGAAAATTTGAGAACATGCTAGCCAACATTTGTTGGCGGAAAGTCCGACAACAAATGTCCGATGGAGCATACACACGGTCGGACTTACCGCCAACAAGCTCAGATCCAACATTTCCCGTCAGAAAATCCGATCGTGTGTACGCGGCATAAGACTAGCAGTCAGAGGTAGTAGTGCCTTTGGTGATTTCACACTATGGATAACCAGCTATGAGACAAACAAATGCCTATGCATAGGAAGCGCCAGTGGTGTCACTAGGGCTGGTGTCACCTGGTGCCTTAAAACATGGTGTCACCCCCCTCTTCCCCGCTGACACTGACATATGATATAAGAGATGGTCAAAGACTGCAGGCATGATAAAAGAGCTGGTCAGAGACAGCAGGGATGATACAAGAGATGGTCAGAGACTGCAGAGAGGATACAAGAGGTGATCAGAGATTGTGGCCATAGCTGTACTCACAGTGCCGTCTGAGTCTCCAGCAGCCATGGATGAAATGTGCGGGGGTTCAGTCTCCATGTCCATGCTTTTCATGCCCATGCTGGTATCGGGCCTGCTGTGCTGCCATTCATTTAAACATCGCACCAGGCAGCGCCATAACGTCACTGACTGCGCATGTGCCTTTCCAGATAAAAAAATAGCAGAGTATGTCCAAGCCCAGTCGGCTTTGGAACTGTGCATGCGCAATTCCAAAGTAGTCCCACGGCCATATTTTTCACGGTTGGTTGGAAACCCTGGTGATACCTCTCTGGCGGGTGTCACCCAGGTGTGGTCTGCACCCCCACTGGGAAGAGCACTGCTATTTTTCAGGAGGAATTCAACATAGAGAACTGAGATTAGTTTTAGCGTGTGATGAAGCTCTGAGCCTGAGTGCTATATGAAAGAACACATCCCTTGCATCCTTGTAGACATATGCTCCTCCCTGCTGGCCACTGGGTGCTGCAGAATTTAGTGGTGCTGCAGATCAGTTGCTTAATTACACTCTGTCAAACCTGCTTCTGAAACAGATTGCACAGCTAATGCCTGCAGCACCCCCTGACCAGTTGGGGGGAACCCGTGCCTCTAAAGGGATGAGTTCTTTCATGTAACACTCAAACTCAGAGTGGAGCCCGACTTCCTCCCAGGAGAATGTTGGAGCGAGTGCATTGAGAGTGGCAATGTTGAAGATGGACGATTGGCTGGTATAGCTTCCACACTATGAATAATGAAATAAAGGGAAATCAACCAAGTATTTACTGTCTAACAATATAAATATGAAATGTAATGTTAAGTGCACAGTAAGATCAATTCATTTTAGCATCAATGACACATTGGGGGAGACTTACTAAAACTGGTGCAAGCAGAATCTGGTGCAGCTGTGCATAGTAACCAATCAGCTTTTAACTTCAGCTTGTTCAGGTAAGCCTTGACAATAAAACATGGAAGCTGATTGGTTACTATGCATGGCTGCACCGGATTCTGTGTTCACCAGTTTTAGTAAATCTCCCCCCAATGGGTTTACTGACTTTAATTTTTCATAACAATGCACCGCTATTTACTAGCCAAGAAAATCAGGCTAAAACTAAACATTTTTGTTCTGGCATTATCATGATTATTAAAGCAAATAAAGCATAACATTGGATTAGTCCAGACTTCAAGCGCTAATCTACTAACAGAATTATGTACACTGGCTGATAAATAAGCCAAGATCGGGAAGCAGCTAGTGTAGTCGGCTCTGGGTGAACCTGGTGACTCATCTTCCATCTATGTTGTAGGTAAGTCTCCAGGTGTCCATGGCTGACAGATGAGTGATATGATGGGGAGACTAGACTGAATACAAAATGACACACATGTAGCGATGTTACAAACCACAGAAAAAGCCTAATTGTGTCTAGAAAAGGAAAATGTATACACAAACGTCAGTTATAGTGGTGTGTACACTACTATAAGGCTTCAGTAGAAAAAAGAAAGTCAAATAGGTTAAGTGGTGCCTTAACATGTATGTAAATGCCAATAATGATCTACTCATGTTTGCTTCATTTAGTGCAGGGCGAGCGAGCTTCACTTAAGTGATTTGGTAACCAGTCCTGGACCACAATGAAATGGAATGGTTCAGAATTTAGAATTTGCATTCATTTGAAACAGCATAGTGAACATTTCCCTGCCGAGGGAGAGGAGGAGAAACCGTGGAGGGGGTGGGAGCAGATGGCTCAGGCTCTCAGTAGCTTGCTAAAAGGCTGAGCCAGCTGCCGATCCAGGCAACTGGGTGGATCCCGATATTAAAGTTGGGTTCTCAACAGAATCTGAACCGGCTGGGTGACGTCACCCAACATCAGGCATCAGACCCAAGGAATGTGGGTGGAAATGGAGTCAGGTTCAAGTAACTTTAGCACAAGAGCTACAGCATCATTGGCCCCAAAATGGTTGGAGAAGAGTGATACCCAACCAGGAAGATGGTGGTGGTGACAGAGGGAGTGGCAAATGGAAGGCTCTGAACTGTCAAAGCTGGAGAATGGCAGATCCAGAGGTTAGTATGCTATGGTAAAAGCTGCTGGCCTACTCTCACTGTACCGCTCTGGCTTAGGTGCAATAGATAAAGTCAGGCTGTAAATAAAGTCAGGATGTAAATCTCAGGACTGGATGGACAGAAACACAAATCCTTTGGCAGGTAAAAAAAGATTAATTATTTCAATGTTTTATTTAACTGCTACAAAAACATATTTGGGGGGCACACCCTAAAATGCGTTTAAATTCAAGATGGTGCTGCTATAAGACCAACAAACAGTACAAAACAGATTACAGCGCACACATTCAAGAATGACATTTCCTGCATGGCTAGTTAAAAACACCTGAACATATTCAAAAAAATACGGGGGTTTAGTCACACTATATGGTCTTATAGTGATAAGCCAACTTACTGCGACAAAGTACCCCGAATTAGTGGGTCCTACCCTAGTAATAGAATGAAAGATCCTGCGTCTCAACCATGGGAGCCAAACTCCTCTACGTGGGAGAATTGAAGGGATTCCTCCTATGCACTGGTGGCCACTAAATAAGAGGTAATGAGGAGGGGGAGGGGTGCTCCAACCCAAAAAAACCTGGTCAGGGTCTGTTACAATATACAAAAACATATTTGGGGGCACACCCTAAAATGCGTTTAGATTCAAGATGGTGCTGTTTTGTACTGTTTGCTGGTCTTATAGCAGCACCATCTTGAATTTAAACACATTTTAGGGTGTGCCCTCCAAATATGTTTTTTTATATTGTAATAGACCCTGACTAGGTTTTTTTGGACTGGAGCACCCCTCCCCCTCCTCATTACCTCTTATTTAGTGGCCACCAGTGCATATGAGGAAGCCCTTCAGTTCTCCCACATAGAGGAGTTTGGCTCCCATGGTTGAGACGCAGGATCCTTCATTCTATTACTAGGGTAGGACCCACTAATTCAGGGTACTTTGTTGCAGTAAGTGGGCTTAGCACTATATGACCATATAGTGTGACCAAACCCCCGTATTTTTTTTAATATGTTCAGGTGTTTTTAACTAACCTTGCAGGATAAATGTCATTCTTGAATGTGTGCGCTGTAATCTGGTTTGTATTATTTAACTGCTAGTCTGGAGCTCAAAAATTGTACTTCAGTTTTAAAGGTGCTTCCATACCTTAGAAGTCCCTCTTGTTTGTATGCATAGGTTTCCAGATACTGATAAACCAAGACTTCTTTTATTCTTAAAAAGGTCTCTTAACACCCATTTTATAGGATTGGTGGTCGCTATGCCCTATGCTCTCCGGGCTACCGGTCTTGTAACTTCCTTGTGTAGTTTTTTTTTCAGCAAGCAGTGAAGTAATTGTGTTACCTCTCACTGTACATGGTTACGAAGTTGGGTTGGAAAAAGACACAAATTTATTTGGTTCAACCAGTAGAAAAAAATAAAAATAAAATAAATAGAAAACCTAAAACCACAGCTCAAAAAAAACACAATAAAGCATGGTCCAATTTGCTCCAGCAGGTGAAAAAAACTCCTTCCTGACTCTCTAAAAGGCACTCAGATATTCGCTGGATCAACAATCTCTGGTGTTATTACCTATAAATGTTAATATTTGTTATATTTTGTGCATTTAGGAATGTATCCAGCTCTTTTGTAAAACAATTTGCTACGCTGACCAGAACTAGTTCTTGAGGAAGTCTATTCCACATTTTCACAGCTCTTACTGTAAAGAAGCCTTTCCGTATGTTCAGGTTATGTATTGTTTCCTCCAGAAGTAAAGAGAGCCCCTTGTGATTGAGTCTCAAATTCCAGGTCTGAACCTCCCCCACCACTGTAACAGCATCATTTGTTGACAAGCCAGGAGGCCACTGGTCTGTTCTGCCTCCCATGACCATATATTTTGACTAACAGGCTGGAAGTCTCCTGGTCTGTCCTTCCCATGTGCCCACCCATTGTGTACACTATCACCCAGAGCATGATGGGAACTGGAAGGGAGTGGGAATTGTAGTGTCAACAAGCGGCACTAAACACTTATGCCGCGTACACATGGTCGAACTTTTCGGTTACAAAAGTCCGACAGCCTGTCCGACAGACTTTCGACGGACTTTTGTCAGACTTTTGGCGGACTTTTGGCGGACTTTTGGCGGACTTTTGGCGGACTTGCGGCAGACTTTCTTACGAACTGACTTGCCTACATACGATCACACAAAAGTCCGACGGATTCGTACGTGATGACGTACACCGGACTAAAATAAGGAAGTTGATAGCCAGTAGCCAATAGCTGCCCTAGCCTGGGTTTTTGTCCATCGGACTAGCACACAGATGAGCGGATTTCTGGGTCCGGCGGAGTTACGACGTAAAGATTTGAAGCATGTTTCAAATCTTAAGTCCGTCAGATTTGAGGCTGGAAAAGTCCGCTGAAAGTCCGCTAAAAGTCCGGGGAAGCCCACACACGATCGGATTGTCAGCCAGCTTTAGTCCGCCGGCGTCCGTCGGACTTTTGTAGACGAAAAGTCCGACCGTGTGTACACGGCATTACAAGAAGTAATGCCGCTGCATGTAAAAACCCTCCTCAAGGTTCCCGGGCATAGCAGAATCAGCAGCAATGATGTCACTGAGCTTTAAATGTTAAGTTTAGACCAAACTGTGCAAGTTTAATAAAATAAATAAATAATAGTGTTTAATGTACTAAAGGAACAGAAATACCGGAAAAAATTTATTACTATCCCACAGTTCAGCCAAAGTTATACTAAACGATATCCTTGTTTTCCAAAGTCCATACACATTCGCTACTTAATGGCCCTGTAGCTTTCTTTTAAGAAATTGAGCTCCATTCACAAAAGCAGATTGCATTCGGTATTTAGGCCTTATCCCAAAATGTCCATTCACTACTGCTTTATTTGGTATTTACCGCATAAAGGAAACACACTCGGCAAATAGCGTATAAAACAGGAGTTAAAGTCAATTCACAAAAGGAAATAAATGCATACGGTAAATAAGTAGTGGTCCCGGCTTGCGATAGTTAAGGAACAGGCAGCCGCTGGGATCCTTAGCAACCAGTAAACAACATGGTTGTTAAGGAGCAGCCAGCTGCCACATCCTTAACAACAGATGAGTCATCAGCATGCAGCCCGGTAGGCCAGAAAAAGTCGCTCTCTCGTCCCACCCCCTTTCCTAACCTGCCGGGCTGCATGCTCGGATAAGGGTCTGGTATGGATTTAGGGGGGGGAGGCCTTTTTTATTTTACATTTTGTCCTGGGGTTTCCCCTTAAAATTCATACCAGACCCGGAGGTCTGGTATGACCCGCCATTTATTTCAGCAATTTTTAAATGCCCACAATTTTTAAATGCCCACAATTTTTTTTGATGACCCGCCATTTTTTTCAGCAATTTTTAAATGCCCACGAATCTTTACATCCAGCTGCCAGCCGGGAACCGACCGTTGACAGCTGATGACTCATTTGTTGTTAAGGATGAGACAGTCACCCGCTTCTTAACAACCTTGATGATTGCTGCTTGTTAAGGACGCTGACGACCACCCGCTTCTTAACAACCAGCTTTTTACACTGTTTGTTAAGGATGCTGGCTACCACCGGTGTTAAATTACTGCAGGCTTTCACTACTAAAATAGGGCGTGCTGTATTTTAGTAGCGATTTTTAGTGAATTGAAAAATGTGGATGGAATAAAATACAGCTTTGTGAATGGAGGATAAAAGGGAGAGAACAAAGGAAGCACCACCTAAGTACAGTATTAAAACTGATATTTAATGGCACAATATACAAGAAACACTCACAAGAGGTAGATAAGGTATAGGCTCATCTGTATATACTGTCCTGGAATCTCCTTGGGTCCGGGGATGTATCCTGGTGCGTGGTATTGCAGTAGCAGATCCTCAGCGCGTGCCCGGAGCCGGGACCAGCGAGAAGCTCACGGAAGTGACGTCATAGGTCACGGGGACACATCTGGAGGAGCTGTTCACAGGAGGAAGTGGATAGTAACAATGGAACCCATTGTTTCTTACTGTGTTTTTTTGCTTCCTTGTGCACCGTTCTATGCACACTACAAATGACATAGTTCACAATCCATTTTAGGAATGAGCAAGAGAGGATGGCTATGGTCCTACATACAGTGGGACCATGGAGAATGAACGTAGGTATACCCTCTAACAGAAAGTCAGATCACAGCAGCAAAAAATCAGGAATCTGTAGTTTTGAAGGAGACTGAGACCAATAGAACCTACTTTTTAAGTTAAAAATACATATATGGATAGAATTTTCTATTTGTTTAAAACCAAACTTTTGTGTCACTTTAAATGTCTCTGAGAGTAACTGAACATTTTGCAAGAGGAGAAATCTGGAAATTCAAATCAGAAACACGCCACGCAAATTAAAATGTGAAAGTAGCATCACAAATTGCTTCAGATAAACTTTACAAGAACCATTTAAACTAAAAATGACTACAGTTGTTTCTTTAAGCAATGCAAAGAATGGTCAAATTCACTGCAAACATGGACTTTATCACTTTCCACAAAAGAACTACAAGTGTATTTTTTGAGGAACACTTTGAGCCAGCTGCTGCTTCCCAATTAGATATGCTCAGGCTGCCGACTCGGGGCCCAAGGATTCGCGTAGTCAGAACATTGCAAAAATGAATATAAAATGAGTTGAAGTTATTGTTGGTTTAAATTCTGTCTTCGAGCAAGAAAAGGACCAAATTTGTTACGGAGGATTAGGTAAAATGTCCTAGAGCTGCAATTAATGTACAGCTGTGCATATTTTGGGGGAGAGCGCTCTACTTTTCATTCGCCGTCACAGGAGTTTGAAGAGTGGCATTCTTCAGATAGCACACCTTCACAGTTTAACCTCTCCGACTCTCCTTTAGAAACTTGATGGGTTTAATGATGGCCCAGGACCAGCGATGTCAAAATGATCAAGCCTGCAGCTGTATATTTCATGCAAGGAGGCCAGGGGTTAGTTCCAAGGCTTTCCAATCTGATAACGCTCTAGCTGAGTGGAGTAATCCTTGATTTTAGTTAGCAAAAATTTACATGATGAGCCGTAGGCATAATTGTTTTGCTGAAATATGGATGGTTTTAACGTTCCAGCAATTGTGCTCCTTAAAGTGAGCCTTACTTTGGAGAAATATGGGGGATACCATTGCTGTCCTCTATCCTAAAGATGCTAGTTTCCTGGCTGTTATGTTGACTTGTTGGCTTTCATGTTTTCCTGGAACAAGCATGCGAGTGAGAAGTCCTGATCAGTGACCTGCTTAGCGTATTTGACATCCAGGGTGATTTCTATTCTAAACATTCCCCAACCCTATGAAACTAAAGTAGTATTAACCACTTCAGTCCCGGAAGGATTTGCCCCCTTAATGACCAGGCCATGTTTTGCGATACTGCACTGCATCTATTTAACTGACAATTGTGCGACGCTGTACCCAAACAAAATTGACATCCTTTTTTTCCCACAAATAGAGCTTTCTTTTGGTGGTATTTGATCACCTCTGCGTTTTTTATTTTTTGCGCTATAAACAAACAAAGAGCGACAATTTTGAAATAAAAACTGTTTTATTTACTTTTGCTATAATACATATCCAAAAAAAATATAAAAAAAACACATTTATTCATCAGTTTAGATCGATATATATTCTTCTACATATATTTGGTAAAAAAAATGGAAAGGGCCCCAAGACCAATGAAAGGGGTTCTGAGACTGGGGAAGGGAAGTAGGTTAAACTGCTTCCTTACTCAGGTCCCTGCATGTGCCGCCATCACTAATTCCAACATTGTCCTTAAGGCTGACCATGTCCTATCCTAAAACTACCTCTGTTGACAATTACAGTAAGTTGAAATCAGAAACGTTTTACTGTTTTTTTATATATTGAAAAAACAAAATGTATCAAAATCATACTTTTTTAAGGGGGCGGGGGTCATGGGGGGGCCCTTTATGGTTTCTTCCACTAGGACCCTGAAGGTTCTAGTTATGCCTCTGAATGGGGGCCTAACGTTAAAGATCAGCAATGGCCAGTTTCAAGTTTAATGGACAAGGGATTGTCAAATAAATGTCATTGGGGGCTGGCCACTGCCCTAGGGAACATGTACTAAAGCAAACACTTTTTTTTTCCTTGTCAAAAGAAGTTTTTTGAGTATACAATGTTATAAAGATACATAAAGTAAGTTTACAAGGATCTATAAAGTAAGCTCATTGTTTTACAGTAGGGTTTATATAGGTAAATATCATGAAATTTCAAATATTAAACATTGGGTTCACGTAAACCTAAATTAAAGATATATATCATTTCCTTAGTTACTTTTGTAGGTATTTAAATGATTTATACCTACTATACATATTGTTTACAAGTAGAGTGTATATAGGTCAAATAAATTCTGATAATGAGCTTTAACCGCTTGCCGACCGGCGCACGCCGATGTACGTCGGCAGAGCGGCACGGCTGGGCAAATGGGCGTACCTGTACGCGCCGGCCGGGAGCTCCGTGAGTCGGGTCGCGGGTCCCGCGGACTCGATCGCCGCGGGGAGACCCGCGATCACCTCACGGAGCGGATGAACGGGGAGATGCCGTTGTAAACAGCATCTCCCCGTTCTGCCTAGTGACAAGTGTCACTCGATCTCTGCTCCCTGTCATCGGAGCAGAGATCAGTGACGTCAGCCACACAGCCCATCCCCCTACAGTTAGTAATCACTCCCTAGGACACACTTAACCCCTCCCCGCCCCCTAGTGGTTAACCCCTTCACTGCCAGTGTCATTTACACAGTAATCAGTGCATTTTTAATCGCACTGATCGCTGTATAAATGACAATGGTCCCAAAAATGTGTCAAAAATGTCCGACATGTCCGCCATAACGTCGCAGTCACAATAAAAATCGCTGATCGCCGCCATTACTAGTAAAAAAAAAATTATTAATAAAAATGCCATAAAACTATCCCCTATTTAGTAAACGCTATAACGTTTGCGCAAACCAATTAATAAACGCTTATTGCGATTTTTTTTTACCAAAAATATGTAGAAGAATACGATCGGCCTAAACTGAAGAAAAAAAATGTTTTTTTTATATATTTTTAGGGGATATTTATTATAGCAAAATGTAAAAAATAATGCGTTTTTTTCAAAATTGTCGCTCTTATTTTGTTTATAGCGCAAAAAATAAAAATCGCAGAGGTGATCAAATACCACCAAAAGAAAGCTCTATTAGTGGGAAAAAAAGGACGTCAATTTTGTTTGGGAGCCACGTCGCATGACCGCGCAATTGTCAGTTAAAGCGACACAGTGCCGAATCGCAAATAACGCTCTGGTCAGGAAGGGGGTAAATCCTTCCGGGGCTGAAGTGGTTAATCGTAAGGTGGAGAAAAGGAAAGAGAAAGAAGAAAAAGGGTTGAAAGGTAGAGGTATGGTCCACAAGGTTGTCCCGCTCGTCAGTTTATTATTCTTTTTAGTTCTCTTTAAAGCCTTAGAATGGGTGTCTCTGTAAGTCATTTAATCTGTTACCATGGCAACAAGACAGAGTCATTGAAGTTTGACAGTAACTGTTGTTTTATCCAAGGATGCTAAAGTTTTTCAAATTTTGGAATTTGATTTTGATCGATGGCTACCATCTTAGCATGGGACATTGTATTATTCATTCTGAGAATTGTTTCTGGCAAACACTTTTTTTTAATTCTGTTTGTTTTAATGCATAGATTTCAATAAAGCAAAATTAAAACAAATTAAACAAAAAACAATAAAATGCCAAATTCCTTTTACATAAAATGCGTGGGGGTTGCCCTTTACCTGCCTGTGAAGTTGCGCATCTGTATGATGTATACAACCTACTAAAGCAAACTTGATATTTATAAAGAAAAACATACAACACAAACAATACAAAGAAGAATACAAGATTAAAAAAGTGGAGGTCCATCCCAAAAATTCATGCCTGACTCTTCTCTGAGCATGCAACCTGAATGGCCTGGAAAGGAAGGGATATGGCCTTCCCAAACTATACTAGGTGACATGCAGGGCCTTGGAAAACTAGGCAGCCACCCAGGGCGCACTTCTGCCAAGGGGGCACAGCCACGGCCCGCTGACTTCCCCATAAGCTTGGTCGGGCAACACAAGG
Organism: Lithobates clamitans; assembly: GCA_037952925.1. NCBI lineage: Eukaryota > Metazoa > Chordata > Amphibia > Anura > Ranidae > Lithobates > Lithobates clamitans. The sequence continues at coordinate 2,565,148 of JBBGZY010000283.1, forward strand.
CGGAGGAGGGGAGGCAGAGGAGGTGGGCATGAGGTTGGCGGAGGAGGCGGGCATGAGGTCAGCACAGGAGGTGGGCACAGCTGGGGAGGCCAAGGAGGCGGGACTCTGAACGTAGCTGGTGAGTCTGTTGATCCTGTCACCTAGGCAAGACTAACGACACCACGGCTGCACCCCCACTCCTCCCTCTGCGGGCCAGGGAGTGTTAATCTTGCCTAGGGCACAAAATAGTTAAGCACCGGCCCTGGCCACATGCCTTCAACATTGAAAAGATACCTTGCCAGAGGAAATGCCCTTGGTGATGCATCTGGTTCACTTGTTGATGAGGATATGGGCCTCTTCCCCACAACCCTGACCCTGTGTTTATGGGGGTCTACGGGCATGAGGCTTATCAGAGCCTGGAAGCCTTCTTTGTGCCCTCTACCACCCTCCTCTTATGTGAATGAGTAAAGGGTACTATTCACTAAGAAAAAAATGTTTATAGCAAATAAAGATGCCACATTTTTTGACCTTCAATTTAAAAAAAAAAAATGTCACAATCTGCTCCAGTGGCTTGAAGCCTGAATGACATCTCCCAGGGGTGAGCCAATAAAAGTGAATGGGGGGTTTGGTCCCCTGGTAGACATCATTGACCAAATATGGATATGGCCAAATTTGGTCAGTGATGTCACTGGAGACCCTATTTGCTGAACCCTTAAACAAGAAAAATTAGGTTTGGACTGAACTGACAGCCCATCCTTAGTCAGTACCCTTCAAACAGGCTAAATATTTCAGCATCAGAAGAACACACACTTGTCATGAATCACAGCTGCCTCGAGAATTGCACAGGAATATGCAAAATCACATTCCTTCTATGTCGCAGCACGCATGCTAGTCCATAGCCGCCGTTCCAGTAATTGACATAGTTGTCCAACATTGGAAAACAAACTATTCTCATTAGGTACCCCCCTGGTTTTCTCTTTTATTGTTAAACGATGGGACTGAACCTTGTACCAGCGTGGCTCTGTTTTTAATTAGTTCAGATGGCACTGGGCTGCAAGCCAAGGGAGAAATTAAACTTCCTGTGATCGAGTCTTGTCGCTCAGTACGATGCGTCTTTTTGTAGAGAATGACTTGTCAGCTTCAGACGAACAATAAATCTTGTAGGATTTTCCTGGGTTGAAACTAGTGGCACAAGGCTGCACTAATAAAGATGGCACCTAAGGCCCTGCTCAATTCTGCATGCTTTAGGTGCAGTGTGTTGAAGACTGATGTGCATTTAGGCACATTTTACATGCGTGTTACCACTGAACGCTATTTCACGTATCTTCCTACTAACCGCATCAATGATGCTACGAACAGGACATTTTCCAATGCTCCTAAAATATACAGATGTGCATGGTGGGTAAGACACTGTAGTCACTGGAGCATTTTAAAGGCGTAGTAAAAAGGCCTTAAACCAAGCTATTTTGGCTATATAGATCACAGAAGTGCACCTGTTACCTGTTTTTTTTTGCTAAATCTGCTGATGTCACAGAGCCGGTTCTGAAAAAATCCCGACTATATGGTTGGAATCCACACAGATGTCTGGACCGCCAGCTGTCTCAGCCTCTCAGTGGGCTTCTAAGAGCCTGAGCCGCTGCTCCCACCCGCTGCACAGCCTGGTGCTCCAGTGAGTGCTAGAGGGGCAGAGCAGAGAGTTGGTGACTGACAGTCATTAGCTCTCTGCAGCCTGAAGACTGAGAACTAAGCGATCAGTGGTGTTTGATCAATGAGTTCTCGTTCTGGACCCGGGGGAGACAGATCAGTGTGGGCGCACAGGCGACGCCCTTCCCATCCATGCGTCCGGCCCCTTTCAGGACGCTGGCTGCATGGATTCCTATGGCAGGGGTGGGAGGTGATACTTTTTGAAGCACCCGATTAGGCTCTAATAGGTTTCAAAATAGGGTGGGCTTGGAGCGCAGAGAGTGTGCCCTGATCCCACCCAATTGTGTGATGATAGCGAATTAATTTTCGCTATTTTCACACTAAGCTTCCTCCCTGCCAATCAGGGGGCAGGGCTTCAGACCTGTTTCATGACTGGCCAAAGCGCCAAGCCACCCTATTGGATGCCTGGCACTTAGGAAGAGGAGCGAAGGAGACATGCTGGAGCGGAGGTCGCCACCGCTCTGGTGCATTGGAGAGGAGCTGCTTCGGTAAGTGCCCTCTGTCAGAGCCATGCGTGCGGAGGGGTGGGGTTGGTTGGGGGTGCTGCCAGAGCCGCGAGCCCCACGAGTGGGGGGGTCGGTGGGCACAGTGGCTGAATATGATGGGCACAAGTGGCTGCATATACTGGGCACAAGTGGCTGCATTTAATGGGCACAAGTGGCTGCATATGATGGGCACAAGAGGCTGCATATTATGGGCACAAGTGGCTGCATTTGACGGGCACAAGTGGCTGCATTTGATGAGCACAAGTGGCTGCATATGATGGGCACAAGTGGCTGCATATGATGGGCACAAGTGGCTGCATTTGACGGGCACAGGTGGCTGCATTTGATGGGCACAAGTGGCTGCATTTGACGGGCACAATTGGCTGCATTTGATGGGCACAAATGGCTGCATATAATGGGCACAAGTGGTTGCATATGATGGGCACAAGTGGCTGCATTTGATGGGCACAAGTGGCTTCATATGATGGGCACAGTGGCTGCATGTGATGGGCACAAGTGGCTGCATATGATGGGCACAAGTGGCTGGATTTGTTGGGCACAGGTGGCTGCATATGATGGGCACAAGTGGCTGCATTTGACGGGCACAAGTGACTGCATATGATGGGCAAAGTGGCTGCATATGATGGGCACAAGTGGCTGCATATGATGGGCACAAGTGGCTGCATTTGATGGGCACAAGTGGCTGCATGTGATGGGCACAAGTGGCTGCATTTGATGGGCACAAGTGGCTGCATGTGATGGGCACAAGTGGCTGCATATGATGGGCACAGTGGCTGCATATGATGGGCACAAGTGGCTGCATATGATGGGCACAAGTGGCTGCATTTGATGGGCACAAGTGGCTGCATATGATGGGCACAAGTGGCTGCATATGATGGGCACAGTGGCTGCATATGATGGGCACAGTGGCTGCATATGATGGACACACATGGCTGTATATGATGGGCACAGTGGCTGCATATGATGGGCACAGTGGCTGCATATGATGGGGAGTAGTGGCTGCATATGATGGGCACACATGGCTGCATTTGATGGGCACAAGTGGCTGCATTTGTTGGGCACAAGTGGCTGCATATGATGGGCACAAGTGGTTGCATATGATGGGCACAATTAGCTGCATTTTATAGGCACAAGTGGCTGCATATGATGGGCACAGTGGCTGCATATGATGGGCACAAGTGGCTGCATATGATGGGCACAAGTGGCTGCATATGATGGGCACAAGTGGCTGCATTTGACGGGCACAAGTGGCTGCATATGGCGGGCACAAGTGGCTGCATATGATGGGCACAGTGGCTGCATATGATGGGCACAGTGGCTGCATATGATGGGCACACATGGCTGTACATGATGGGCACAGTGGCTGCATATGATGGGCAGTAGTGGCTGCATATGATGGGCACAGTGTCTACATTTGATGGGCACAATGGCTGCATTTTATGGGCACAGTGAGACTGCAATAGATGGGTGGGGGTTTCCAGTATTTTTCAGTTTGTTTGCGCCCCCCCCCAAAAAAATTTTGAGCACCAGCCGCCACTGGGACAGATGCAGCATTGGACCGATGTTGCATCCACTTGAATAATATTTTTTTTTTCATGTACCCCATACTTCTCTTTTAAGAAAGACGAGCTTTGACTCACCAGAATAGGGTAATAAAACTAGCATTTGCTTGTTCTGTTCTTTTAAAGTAGTGCCTACTACATTCATTGCTAGTATACAGTGCATACAGTGCCTTAAAAAAGTATTCACACCCCTTGAAATTTTCCACCTTTTGTCATGTTACAACCAAAAACGTAAATGTATTTTATTGGGCTTTTATGTGATGGACCAACACCAGGGCTGTCTTTAATATTGATTGGACCCTGGGCAAAATTTTCCTGGGGCCCCCCAAAGCAATTTCGCCCCCCCCATCATTACACATGACTCCCTCCCCCATACTACCCCAAATCACTACATAGGGCCCCCATTCCCCATAATTACAGGACCCCCTCCCACATCATTACACAGGACTCCCTCCCCCATACTATGCCCATCACTAAACAGGCCCTCTCCCCCATACTACCCCCCCATTATTACACAGGATGCGTCCCCCATAATACCCCCATCATTACACAGCCCCCCTCCTGCTGAGGGTGGAGAAGCAGGGAGGTGGGCTATTGGGGGTGGAGAGGCAGGGATTGGGGTTATTGTTTAGAGTGGAGAAGCGGGGAGTAGGGCCGTCTTTAATATTGATTGGTCCATGGGCAAACATTTTCCTGGTCCCCCCAAGGCAATTTCGCCCCCCCCATCATTACACAGGACTCCTTCCCCATACTACCCAAATCACTACATAGGACCCCCCCTCCCCCATACTACCCCCTCATTATTACACATGATCAGTCTCCCATAATACCCCCATCATTACACATCCCCCCCACTGCTGAGGGTGGAGAAGTGGGGAGGGGGGTTATTGTTGGTGGAGTAGCAGAGAGGGGGTTATTATTGAGGGTGGAGAAGCGGGGAGGGGGGTTATTGTTGAGGGTAGAGAAGCAGGGAGGGGGGTTATTGTTGAGGGTGGAGAAGCGGGAGGGGGTTATTGTTGAGGGTGGAGAAGCAGGGAGGGGAGTTATTGTTGAGGGTGGAGAAGCGGGAGGGGGTTATTGTTGAGGGTGGAGAAGCAGGGAGGGGGGTTATTGTTGAGGGTGGAGAAGCGGGGAGGGGGGTTATTGTTGAGGGTGGAGAAGCGGGGAGGGGGGTTATTGTTGAGGGTGGAGAAGCGGGGAGGGGGGTTATTGTTGAGGGTGGAGAAGCGGGGAGGGGGTTATTGTTGAGGGTGGAGAAGCGGGGAGGGGGGTTATTGTTGAGGGTGGAGAAGCGGGGAGGGGGGTAATTGTTGAGGGTGGAGAAGCGGGGGGGTTATTGTTGAGGGTGGAGAAGCAGGGAGGGGGGTTATTGTTGAGGGTGGAGAAGCGGGGAGGGGGGTTATTGTTGAGGGTAGAGAAGCGGGGAGGGGGGTTATTGTTGAGGGTGGAGAAGCGTGGAGGGGGTTTATTGTTGAGGGTGGAGAAGCGTGGAGGGGGTTTATTGTTGAGGGTGGAGAAGCAGACAGGGGGGTTATTGTTGAGGGTGGAGAAGCGGGGAGGGGGGTTATTGTTGAGGGTGGAGAAGCGGGGAGGGGGGTTATTGTTGAGAGTGGAGAAGCAGGGAGGGGGGTTATTGTTGAAGGTGGAGAAGCAGGGAGGGGGGTTATTGTTGAGGGTAGAGAAGCGGGAAGGGGGGTTATTGTTGAGGGTAGAGAAGCAGGGAGGGGGGTTATTATTAAGGGTAGAGAAGTTGAGAGGGGGGTTATTATTAAGGGTAGAGAAGTGAAGAGGGGGGATATTATTAAGGGTAGAGAAGTGGAGAGGGGGATTATTATTGAGGGGGGAGAAGCAGGGAGGGGGGTTATTGTTGAGGGTGGAGAAGCAGGGAGGGGGGTTATTGTTGAGGGTGGAGAAGTGGGGAGGGGGGTTATTGTTGGTGGAGTAGCAGAGAGGGGGTTATTATTGAGGGTGGAGAAGCGGGGAGGGGGGTTATTGTTGAGGGTGGAGAAGCAGGGAGGGGGGTTATTGTTGAGGGTGGAGAAGCGGGAGGGGGTTATTGTTGAGGGTGGAGAAGCAGGGAGGGGGGTTATTGTTGAGGGTGGAGAAGCAGGGAGGGGGGTTATTGTTGAGGGTGGAGAAGCAGGGAGGGGGGTTATTGTTGAGGGTGGAGAAGCAGGGAGGGGGGTTATTGTTGAGGGTGGAGAAGCTGAGAGGGGGGTTATTGGTTGAGGGTGGAGAAGCAGGGAGGGGGGTTATTGTTGAGGGTGGAGAAGCTAAGAGGGGGGTTATTGTTGAGTGTGGAGAAGTGGGGAGGGGGGTTATTGTTGATGGTGGAGAAGCAGGGAGGGGGGTTATTGTTGAGGGTGAGGGTGAAGAGGCGGGGAGGGGGGTTATTGTTGAGCCCACAGCTGTCAGTCACTGCCCTGCACTACAACACCCAGCAGCCCTGCCCTCCCCTGCCCCCTCCAAGAAGTTTTGCAGCAGCAGCCAATCACTGTCCTGCACTACAACACCCAGCAGCCCTTCCCTCCCCTTCCAAGAGATTCTGCAGCAGCAGCCAATCCCTGCCTTGCACTACAACACCCAGCAGCCCTGCCATCCCTCCAAGAAGTTCTGCAGCAGCAGCCAATAACTGCCTTGCACTACAACACACAGCAGCCCTGCACTCCCCCAAGAAGTTCTGCAGCAGCTGAGACTCCCTGAGAAGTTATCAGAGGTGATGGAAGGGGGAGCCTGGCTCAGGACAGCACACAGTGTCTCCGATGGAGACAATCTACTCCCTGTGCAGAGCGATGTAGTCTGGCAGCCCGCAGAGGAGGGGTTGGGAGGAGCGGAATGCTGCATGTCGCTGGGGAAGAGACTCCGTCCACTCAGACTGAGATAAGGGGAAGGGACGGGCCAGTAGAAGAAACACTGCGGGGATGTGACTTCACTAAACCAGTGCCGAGCTGGATAAAAAGGAGGAGAAAATGAATGCACTTGACTTACCAGCGTTTGGGGCCCTCCAACAATGAAGGGGCCCTGGGCAGATGCCCCATTTGCCCTGCGTTAAGCCCTGACCAACACAAAGTGGCACATAATTGTGAAGTGGAAGGAAAATGATAAATGTTTTTCAACATTTTTTTCAAAATAATATGCGAAAAGTGTGGTGTGCATTTGTATTTAGCCCCCCTGAGTCAATACTTTGTAGAACCACCTTTCACTGCAATTACAGCTGCAAGTCTTTTTTGGGTATGTCTCTACCAGCTTTTCACATCTAGAGAGTGAAATTTTTGCCCATTCTTCTTTGTAAAATAGCTCGAGCTCTGTCAGATTGGATGGAGAGCGTCTGTGAATAGCAATTTTCAGGTCCTGCCACAGATTCTCAATTGGATTTAGGTCTGGACTTTGACTGGACCAATCTAACACATGAATATGCTTTGATCTAAACCATTCCATTGTAGCTCTGGCTGTATGTTTAGGGTCGTTGTCCTGCTGGAAGGTGAACCTCCACCCCAGTCTCAAGTCTTTTGCCGACTCTAACAGGTTTTCTTTTAAGATTGCCCTGTTTTTGGCTCCATCCATCTTCCCATCAACTCTGACCAGCTTCCCTGTCACTGCTGAAGAAAAGCTTCCCCACAAGATGATGCTGCCACCACCATATTTCACAGTGGGGATGGTGTGTTCAGGGTGCAGAGTTAGTTTTCCGCCACACATAGTGTCTTGTTTGTAGGCCAAAAAGGTCAATTTTCACTGATTCATAGAGGTTCGCTGAATGTACAAGTCCAAGAAAACGCCTACAAATTATTTTCCAGGTGGTATAGAACCCCACTTCTACTACATCGCTTCAACCCGCAAATACCCCAAACTTGTTGGAGATGTTGCTCAGAAACAGGCTCTCTATTACACATCTGGTGGTCCTGCAGCAAAATCCAACCTTTCTGGAAAGCAGTCCACACATTGATCTCGCAGATTACCACATACTCCCTGAACTTTGACCCGGCAATGTTCCTGCTCCATCATTCCCCAACACACATACCAGCATATCGCCGCTCTTTAACCATGCATTTGGTGAACGCAGCTAGAATGTGTATACCCCCCAAATGGCGATCCCCTGATCCGCCTACCATAAAGGATTGGTTCCATCGCATCAACCAAACAATGGCAATGGAAGACCTTATCCATCAATCACATGACACACAAGCTAGGTTCACCAAAACTTGGACTTGCTGGATTCACTTCACTACAACGACAGAATACGAAAAACGCACCGCTTGATAAATCCCACAGGGCTGTGGCAGGCCCCCCCAGGCCCCTTAGAAAGTACTCACATATCCTCCCACACAGCCCGTTTGCTAACATACCCTACAACCCCTTTTTTTACCGCTACTCATACGACACCTTTCACTACCAGTAAATTGTAAAACTGACATATTTTACAAAGATATACTACGTCCACATGCCAACTCCCCACTTTTCATCCCCTGCCCCCTACCTATGCCTATCCCCTCTTAACCTTCCTCATCGATTCCTGCAATCACATGCTCCTACGCATTGATCTGTCTCCTAACCACTCTAATCTACACTCCTTGCTCCCCCCTAACTTGAAGACGGAAATATGTACAATTAATACACTCTTCAATAAAGCCTTAATCATAAACTGTAGGAATATATTTTGTACCCCCCATGTTATTGTAACAAAGTATGTACCATTTTCTATGCTTCTGACTATAATAGCGAATAGCTGACTTTATTATCTAAATTTTGCGATCACAGCGGCTGCGTCCGCAATGTTATTATTACCTGTGACTTCATGTATTACATATCTCTTTCTGTACATGTTATTCCTTGCATGAAAATTTCAATAAAAAACTTGTTAACAAAAAGGTCAATTTTGGTCTCATCTGACCAGAGCACCTTCTTCCACATGTTTGCTGTGTCCCCCACATGGCTACTCGTAAACTGCAAATGGGACTTCTTATGGCTTTCTTTCAACAATGGCTTTATTATTGCCACTCTTCCATAAAGGCCAGATTTGTGGAGTGCACGACTAATAGTTGTCTTGTGGACAGATTCTCCCACCTGAGCTGTGGATCTCTGCAGCTCCTCCAGAGTTACCATGGGCCTCTTGGCTACTTCTCTGATTATTGCTCTCTTTGTCCGGCCTGTCAGTTTAGGTGGACGGTGTCAGGGCTGGGCTCAGCCCTTCCTTCTCTGAGCTGGCCGCTGAGCTGTCGGCTAATTGCCAGCTCCTATCTCTCCACAGTGACTCACCTGTTAATGATATCCTGCTCGTCAGCTCTGCTTACTTAAGCCGTCCAGTGCAGATGATCTCTGCCTTCGTCTTGGTCACATCTCTAGATATGCTCCCCTGTGTTCCTGTTAAAGATTTGCTTGGCTGACATTCCTTCTGGCTCCAGATCCTGCTTGCTGTTCTACTACACTGTTCTCTGGCTCCCTGACGGTTTGGCTTGTTTGACTATCCGTTCCGGTTCCTGAACTCTGGCTATGTTTTGACTACGTTTACCCTGTTCACCTTTTTTTATTATTATTAGTGAGATTTAACTGTACTTCTGTCTCTGTCTGATTCATGGTTTCTGACAGACGGCCATGTCTTGGTAGGTTTGCAGTTGTGCCATACTCTTTCCATTTTCTGACGATGGATTGAACAGTGCTCCATGAGATTTTCAAAGCTTAGGATATTTATTTTTTTATAACCTAACCCTGCTTTAAACTTCTCCACAACTTCATCTCTGACCTGTAAGATATGTTCCTTAGCCTTGATGATTCTGTTTGTTCATATTTATTTGTAAAAAAAAATGAAAACTATTTATTATTTTTCTTCCACTTCACAATTATGTGCCACTTTGTGTTGGTCTATCACATAAAATCCCAATCAAATACATTTACATTTTTGGTTGTAACATGACAAAATGTAGAAAATTTCAAGGGGTATGAATACTTTTTTAAGGCACTGCATATACACTATATTACCAAAAGTATTGGGACGCCAGCCTTTACATGCACATGAACTTTAATGGCATCCCAGTCTAATGCCCCGTACACACGGTCGGACTTTGTTCGGACATTCCGACAACAAAATCCTAGGATTTTTTCCGACGGATGTTGGCTCAAACTTGTCTTGCATACACACGGTCACACAAAGTTGTCGGAAAATCCGATCGTTCTGAACGCGGTGACGTAAAACGCGTACGTTGGGACTATAAACGGGGCAGTGGCCAATAGCTTTCATCTCTTTATTTATTCTGAGCATGCGTGGCACTTTGTCCGTCGGATTTGTGTACACACGATCGGAATTTCCGACAACGGATTTTGTTGTCGGAAAATTTTATCTCCTGCTCTCCAACTTTGTGTGTCGGAAAATCCGATGGAAAATGTCCGATGGAGCCCACACACGGTCGGAATTTCCGACAACACGCTCCGATCGGACATTTTCCATCGGAAAATCCGACCGTGTGTACGGGGCATTAGTCCGTAGGGTTCAATATTGAGTTGTCCCACTCTTTGCAGCTATAACATCTTCAACTCTTCTGGGAAGGCTGTCCACAAGGTTTAGGAGTGTGTCTATGGAAATGTTTGAACATTTTTCCAAAAGCGCATTTGTGAGGTCAGGCACTGATGTGGACAAGAAGGCCTGGCTCGCAGTCTCCACTCTAATTCCTCCTAAAAGTGTTCTATCAGGTTGAGGTCAGGACTCTGTGCAGGCCAGTCAAGTTCCTCCACTCCAAACTCGCTCATCCATCTTTTTATGGACCTTGCTTTGTGCACTGGTCCAAATCATTTGGTGGAGGGGGTATTATGGTGTGGGGTTGTTTTTCAGGGGTTGGGCTTGGCCCCCTAGTTCCAGTGAAGGGAACTCTTAAGGCATCAGCATACCAAGACATTTTGGAAAAATTCATGCTCCCAACTTTGTGGGAACAGTTTGGGGATGGCCCCTTCCTGTTCCACCATGACTGCATACCAGTGCACAAAGCAAGGTCCATAAAGACATGAATGAGCAAGTTTGGGGTGGAGGAACTTGACTGGCCTGCACAGACTCCTGACCTCAGCCCGACAGAGCACCTTTGGGATGAATTGGTGTGGAGACTGCGAGCCAGGCCTTCTTATTCACATCAGTGCCTGACCTCACAAATGCGCTTCTCAAAGAATGGTCAAACATTCCCATAGACACACTCCTAAACCTCGTGGACAGACTTCCCAGAAGAGTTGAAGCCGTTAAAGCTGCAAAGGGTGGGCCAACTCAATATTGAACCCTACGGACTTAGATTGGAATGTCATTAAAGTTCATGTGTGTGTAAAGGCAGGCGTCGCAATACTTTTGGCAATATAGTATATATATATATATATATATATATATATATACATGTATATATACACGTGTGTGTGTTTTTTTCTCAGAGAATAGGTTCAGGTACTCCCCCCTTCTCAGTCACCCCTTGTCTCTGCTCCTTATCCACCTCCGAGCACCATCTTTTGGTTCCACCCCCAACCCCCCCACCAGTATTGCCCCTTTTAGAGAATACAGAACCAAGCACCATTTTGTGGTGCTAAGTACTGTCGCTTGTATGAAATCCCTGCTTGTGTGGAAAAGCAGGGATAAGAAACAAAGAGGTGTGTTATTAAAAGCAGCGCATAATACACACATTACACATTGGTAGGCGCACATTAAACCCCTTCATTGCCCTCGATGTTAACCCCTTCCCAGCCAGTTGTCATTAGCACATGACAGCGCATATTATTAGCACTGATCACTGTATTAGTGTCACTGGTGTTGCCTTAATAAATGAAACCATCATTTAAAAAATGCATTTTGTATTTTCTCGGGTTATCTTTGTGTAATAATAAAATTTGTTTTATATGATCTGAGTCATTTAAGTGTGACAAATATGCAAAAAAATAAAAAAAACACAAAGGGGGCAAATACTTTTTTACACAACTGTATATATTTTTACATTTTTTTGTATTTTTTCTTTTGTATCAAAAAAAAAAACAAAACAAAAAAAAAAAACAGTGGTGATCAAATACCCCCAAAAGAATCTCTATTTGTATGAAAAATATGATATAAATTTAGTTTAGGTATAGCTTTGCATGACCGTGCAATTGCCAGTTAATTAGCGTTGTGCTAAATAGCAAAAAATGGCCTGGTCATGTGGTCATGAAGGGGGTAAAATCTTCTGAGGCTGAAGTGGATATTGTCATAAGGAATACGATCAATGTGGCTGTCAAAAGATGTCCTGAGCCTAATATGACCACACTGCATTTCATTGGGATTCATTACTGACTTTCATGGGCAGAATGAAATGAGCGCCCTCCAGGTCATATAATTGAATAATCTGTTTGTTCATTCCTGCTAGACACTCAGTAGACTTGGTAAATCAGTTCTAGCAGTTCTAACACATCAGCATACAAGAAAGATACGGGTATAATGTCTACTGCCAAGTGCCAACATCTTTTTTTTTTTTATGTTTTTATATTTTTAAACTGTTGGAATTTCCCCGAACATGAACTGGCTCTGGCACTGAACAGCCAAAACAAATAAACAGGTAAAATATATGATGACATTTACATTACTTAACAGATTCAAACTTCCTTCCAGAAGGATTGGTAGCTCATATCGCTAGATAATTAGCAAGTTCAGCAACTACCGTGTCATTATATCTACTACCAATCAAGTTATAATCATCTCAAATTCACATAAAAAGCAAGTCAGATGAATGATCCTTTTTTTTCAAGGGAAAAAAATAATGCAATTTCACAGTGTAGATGGTTTGAGTTATTATTGCGGAGTTTGCGGTTTTGTTATATGTCTTTGACCGCTTACAAGATTTTCTTTTACATATTTTTGTATTTTAACCACTTCCATCCCGGGCCAATTCTGGCATTCCTCTCCTAAAATCATCATTGCTGCGCAAATACCGTGTGGCATAACAATTTGCAGCGATCGCCATTTTATTCTCTAGGGTCTCTGCTAAATATTTATAATGTTTGGAGTGTTTCTATCTAAAGAAAATGACTCAGAAACCCCAAACATTATAAATATTTAGCAGAGACCCTAGAGAATAAAATAGCGATCGCTGCGAATTGTTATGTCACACGGTATTTGCGCAGCAATTTTTTGGAAAAAAATGCACTTTAATTAATTTAAAAATAAAACACAATATTCACCCCCAGTTTTTTTTTTTTTTGTATAATGTAAAAGATGATGTTATGCCAAAAAAATACATAACTAACATGTCACGCTTTGAAATTGCACGCGCTCATGGAATGGCGCCAAACTTCACTTCAGACCCGGAAGGTTTCACTCCCTTCATGACCAGGGCATTTTTTTGCGACACAGCACTGCGTAGTTTAACTGAAAATTGTGCAGTTGTGCGACGTTGTACTCAAACAAAATTGATGTCCCTTTTTTTCCACAAATAGAGCTTTTTTTTGGTGGTATTTGATCATCTCTGTGGTTTTTATTTTTTGCGCTATCAACAAAAAATATTGCCAATTTTGAAAAATTAAAAAAAAAAACAATGTTTTTTACTTTCTGCTATAAAACATCTCCAATAAAAAAAAATTAAAAATCTAATTTCTTCATCAGTTTAGGTCGATATGTATTCTGCTACATATTTTTGGTAAAAAAAAATCCCAATAAGCGTATATTGATCGGTTTGTGCAAATATTGTGGCGTCTAAAAACTATGGGTTATTTTAAAGCATTTTTATTTTTACTAGTAATGGCGATCAGCGATTTTTAGCGGGACTGCAACATTGTGGCAGACAAATTGAACACTAAGTGACACTTTTTGGGGAGCAGTGACACCAATATAGTGATCAGTGCTAAGAAAATGCACTGTCACTGTATAAATGACACTGAGAAGGAAGGGGTTAACATCAGGGGCGATCAAGGGTTAAGTGTGCTCCTAGGGAGTGATTTCTAACTATGTGGGGGATTGTTTAACTGGAGGAAGAGAGAGATCCGTTTTGGTGATTAGCAGGAACACAAGATCTCTCTCTTCCTCTCTGACAGAACGGTGGTGTGCCTTGTTTACATAGGCAGACCGCCGTTCTGCTTTTCCAAGGAACGATCAGCGGGTCCCGGTGGCCATCACAGCTGTCGAACCCGCTATTTGACCCGCTGTGTCCAATCACAGTGGAAGCGGGGTGCGGGCAACTCGTGCACATGCCCCAGACCCCGAAGAGGAAACAACGTACAGGTACGTTGTTTCAAGCAGCCAGGCTGCCCTGCAGCAATAAATGTGCGGTGGGCGGTCTGGAAGCAGTTAAAAATCTCCATAGGCTACGCTTTAAGTTTTCTTACAGGTTAACAGTTTAGAGTTACAGAGGAGGTCTTGTGCTATAAAGATTGCTCTTGCTGTAACATTCGCGGTGATACCTCACATGTGTGATGCGAATGCTGTTTACATATGTGTGCACAACCTATGTATGCGTTCGCTTCTGCGTGCAAGCACAAGGGGGATGGGGCGATTGAATTTTTTTAATTATTATTATTTATTTTATATTATTTTTTATTTTTTACACTGTCCCTTTATAAAACATTTTTTAGCACTTTTATTCCTATTACAAGAAATGTAAACATCCCTTGTAATCGGAATAAGGCATGACAGGTCCTCTTTATGGAGACATCTGGGATCAATGAGACCCCAGACATCTCCTCTACCCCAGAAAGCATAAGATTAAAAAAAAAAAAAATGATCCCTTGCAATGTTTACATCTGCTAGTGCCGGAAGTGACGTCATTGTGTCGCTTCCAGTCTCCCAGGGTGATAGAGATGGCCGGAGACCATCCAGTCCACAGCTGCCGGATCTGTTCTCCGGGTTCCTGGTTGCATGGGAGAGCCCAGAGAGGCACCAGAGGGCGACTGGAGGGGAGGGATGTCCCCTCCCGCTGCCTGTAAAAGCCATCTAGCAGCTGAATAGCCAATAGGATGTCTTTTACATACTAGGAATCACATAAAGGAAGAAAGCAAATATATCTGAATGATTCCTGAAGCTGCAAACATCATTCAGATATCTCCACTTCAACCCAAGGACGTCACATGACATCCTACGGGTGTTCATTTAAGTTTTGACAAAAAAACAAACCTGGAAGCTGATTCGTTTCTATGCAGAACTGCACTAGATTTGGGATGTTCTAGTTTTAGTAAATAACCATGCACACATAGCTATCCGTGGTGGCATTTGACAGACAGTGAGGAGATGAAAACTGTGTATCATCCACCTGCTTTTACCTCTGCATATACAAACCCTTAACCCTTGCGCTTTCAGAGCTTAAAAAATCATTTTAGCCCTGAAGATTATTTATAACCCCCCAAAACATTATGTATTTTCTGAAAGCAGATGCCTTAGAGAATAAAATATTGCTAGTTCCAATTTTTTATGTCACACGATATTACCGCAAAGCAAAGTAAATTTTAGGGCACACAAACATAATAAATTACAAAATATTTTGGTAAAATCTAAAAGTTGAGGTTGCGCTGAGTAAATAGATACCCAACATGTAAAACCTTAAATCTGCATGCGCCTGTGAAATGGCGACAAACTTCAGTACCTCATATTTTCTATAGACGACATTCTAAAGCCCCCTATAGGACATCAGTTTAGTGTTATAGAGGAGAGATGATGGTAGAAACATTTCTCTCACTCCGGCGTGCACGGCGATATGTAATATGTATATCGCAATTGACGTTTCCACATGTAGGCGCTCCAATGTGTGCGTTTACATTCGTATGTGTGTATATGTGGGGGAGCCTCAAAAAAAAAATAGGGGGTGGGGGATTTTATGTGCTTGTGTGTAACTTAATTTGTTTACAATTAAACTTTTTTTTAACTTATTTTTCATCACATATGGGACAAAAAGTCCCCTATGTGATGATTTTTTTGATGACAGGTTCTCTTTGATAAAATATCCTTGTTTTGCAATCCTGAATTTCCACCAGTAATGGAAGCTTCAGTCTTCTTAAAATGGTATAGTCATGAAGATGTAAGAATTGTTCTGACCTTGGTAGACGGTAAACTCCCTCCGCTGAATTTTTTGGGCTTATGCCCCATACACACGGTTGGATTTTCCGACGGAAAATGTGCGATCGGAACTTGTTGTCGGAAATTCTGACCGTGTGTAGGCTACATCAGACAGTTTCCATCAGAATTTCTGACACACAAAGTTTGAGAGCAGGACCTAAAATTTTCCGACAACAAAGTCCGATTTCGGAAATTCCGATCGTGTGTACACAATTCTGACGCACAAAGTTCCACGCACGCTCAGAATCAAGCAGAGGAGCCGCACTGGCTATTGAACATTTTTCTCGGCTGGTTGTACGTGTTGTACGTCACCGCGTTCTTGAGGTTCGGAATTTCCGACCAACTTTGTGTGACCATGTGTATGCAAGACAAGTTTGAGCCAACATCTGTCGGAAAAAATCTGATGGATTTAGGACTAAATGTATGCAATATCAACAACTTCAAACATATATTCAATCTTTGACACAAAACTCTCTACTAGATAGACCATTAACAGAATTTGAACAATTATTATTACAAGAACAAAGACCAGCTCATGTTCCATCTACCATTTATAAATACTTGCTTTCTAAAAATATGGGGGAAGGATTCAAAATTGGCAATGGTGCAATACGTGAACATCAAGTTCTGCTACAAATTGGGGAAAACAGTGACGGAGATGCATGTGATGTTGGTGCAAAAGTACGGGACGGGAGCCGTGAGCAAAAAACGTGTATACAACTGTTTCAAACATTTTTGTGTCAGGAAGGAAACGACTGAGGATGAGCTACGTTCTGGTCGGCCATCAATAAGCAGAACCCAAGACATGATAGAGCGTGTGAGACAAATACTGCCACGAGATTGGCTACTGACTCTACGATTAATGGCAGAGGAATTGGGCATTAGCAAGGACACGGTGCGCACCATTGTCCATGAAGATTTGGGTAAGCGGAAGATCTGTTCCTGGTTTTTGCCACAAAAGCTGACAGATGAACAGAAAGCAAAACTGATGGACACCTCCCAGGTCTCATCCCCTGTGACGATGGTTCACAGAAAGGATGGATCCTGGTCCTGGTCAACGTGGTAATGAAAGCTCCAGACGTGTCCATCAGTTTTGCTTTTGTCAGTCACCAATCTCGTGGCAGCATTTGTCTCATGCGCTCGATCATGTCTTGGCTTCTGCTTGTCGATGGCCGACCCGAACGTAGCTCATCCTCAGTCGTTTCCTTTCTGACACAAAAACGTTTGAAACAGTTGTATACACATTTTTTGCTTGCGGCTCCCGTCCCGTACACTTGCACCAACATCACATGCATCTCCGTCACCGTTTTCCCCAATTTGTAGCAGAACTTGATGTTCACTAGTTGCTCAATTACACCATGATCCTACCTCTCACACTGACTGTGTTTGACTGCCAACAGCAGGTTTACCCTGATGGTCGCGTGTACTTCACGCTAGGTGGCGCTTTGTGATGTGTCTCTGGATAGCCATGTACATGCACACCTGGCCCATGTTGCTCGGAACATTCACCAAACTTTTTAGACACACCTCGTGCAATATAAGGGAATTTGTCAGATTTTGAATTGAGCAATCCATATATTGCAGAGATGTGACCTGTTGATATTTTTTCGCAGGTACTCTATTGACATCATAGATGTTAGATCACATTGCTGTTCCAAAGCCCTTAAAAAAATTGTTATCTGAGCACAACACTAATTCTCTTTGGCCAGCTGATGATATTTGTTTTGCATCAACTGTCTCGACAAGATACCTTGGTCATTACAAAAATCAACTATACGCAAAAGGCCTTTGTTAGGCCACCAAATAAATCTTTGTAGAATGAGATCCAGAGTTAAAGCTGGGTTACAGAGAATGGGGGCTAATGGGCTATTGAGAGATTTAAATTTGTGAGCTCAGCCCAAGCGGTCCCACAAGTTAAGGGCAAACGATAAAGAAGGACACAGAATCGTGGGCCTGTTTTTGGTTGGCAACAAAATAAGGTGGTTAACCTTTCTCAGGAACACAAGAGGAAGATTCTATTTTCATCTGGACAAAGTGTGATTGTTGCAAATTAAATTTAATGAGATGTGCCAATTGAACCACCTGGAAGTATTTCAGCAAGTCTGGAACTCCCTTGCCCCCTTCTGCTTTAGAGTATACATCTTCTCTTATTCTAAGGTCTGTATTTATTGGTACCACAATCACAATGACCTGGCAAGTGGTTACCCAATTACTAATTATGTAGCACTTAGATTGATGATCCAACCAATGGGGCCTCATCATAGGTTTGGGTAATGAAGCTTTTGGTTTGTGCTCAAAATTGGAGTATTTTGCTGTACCTGTGGTTAATCATTGTTCTGCAAAATTGAATACAAATCTATTGAAACAAAAAAAGAAAGTAGAGTTATTTTTATTAAAACAGTCCTATACACTTAGTATGTTTATTTTTTATATCATTTTATTAATCCTTTTTGTATTATAGATAATAAAAACCACTTGGTAATTAAAAAAAAAAACTTTGTCTATACACAATACTGTAGGTGCAACAGGATACAGAGCAAATGGAAGAATTATTATGCTACAATATAAATCCAAGTTAACTGCTGAGAAATGTCTTCTTTATATTTCAAGAACATCATTTCAATTTTTTTCATAATAATTACTAAGATCTCCTGGTAATTCAGCGTAAACGTAGAAAGCATAAGAAAAAAGGACTGAAATTCTCAAAGACGAAGATTAAAAGTGGCACTATAAAGAATTCCCCTTGATCAAAAGTGATCCAATAAAAGAGATATAATTAGCAATAACAAGATTAAAAGGAGAAAAAGGGAGAAAAAAAGTATGAAAATGAAAAAGCGCCAGTACATTTCATTGTGATATTTTTTTCACTCAGTCTTGCCCATTTGCATTAAAGTGATTGTGAATAATATACATTTGACCAGTGTTTTTCTGCGGAACTAATGCTTATTAAAGTGATGGGAAGCACCATATGTTGTGCCTAGGGCGGTACGAGTCCAATCACCCCTACTGTGTGAGGCTCGCTCTCCAATACGGGACAGCCTTTATCCTAAATGAACCCAGCGGGGGAGCCGGGACCATCCCACCCTCAAAGCTTAGCTTCCGAAAATAAGCTGTAAAAGGCTAGAATATTAGGAACAAGAGCTGTGGAACTCTCCTCCGTTATTTTACACATGATACAAATATTTTTCCTTCTTGTTGGCACCCGCAGAATGACTCCTAATCCCTTTAAGGCATGATGGATAGGACAAGCCGCCGGACAGTGACTCCTTAAGTTAAAAAAAAAACTCCCATCTTATCTCAACATCAAGATTTATTATAGATTTAACATGAAAGGGAAATTCCATCAATATTTTTTAGATGTAAAAAAATATATACAGTATATATATATATTTATTTTTTATTTTTATTTTTATTTTACATTTTAGTTGTATGTATGGATTTTTCTATTTATTATTCATTTAGTTATTTATTTAGTTTTTATGTCTGTCATTTTTTTTTCTATTTTAACTCAGCTATGAAAGGTTTGAAAAACAGGAAAATAAGGAAATTTAATTTCTTTTTACTGTCTATCTCTATATTATCTCCCTTGCTCTCTATCTATCTATCTATCTATCTATCTATCTATCTATCTATCTATCTATCTATCTATCTATCTATCTATCTATCTATCTATCTATCTATCTATCTATCTATCTATCTATCTATCTATCTATCTATCTATCTATCTATCTATCTATCTCTGTCTAATTCTATTTGTTAACACAATAAACATCTCATGATACTCTCATCATGTCTTCTCTACTGTGCTGCTCCTGATATACATTGACCTATCTCCGAAACACTAAGCGACTTTACATGACTAAAAGTGACATCTGCCTTGCTGTTGCCTATGGTAACCGCTGACTTCATTCCTTTTTAAAACCCCAATCTACTGTACATGACTATAAGATCTGCCTTGCTAAGACTTATTGTAAATGCTGTATTAAGTTAAAATTACTTTCACGGTGCCTTGCCCAAGATCAAACATCAAGTCTTATCTTGTTGTCTCCAATTTGTTTAGGGAAGAATACCTCCACTTTCACCGTGTTTTTTTTTTATTAGCTCATCAAAGGGGTCAATTCTCTGCATTGGTGTAAAAAAGGCTGTTTGACCTTGTCTTCTTTGTTCCTCCCCTTCTTTTACTGTCCCCAATCCATCTGCTAAACAGAACAGAGCCTTCGAGGCACTCTGCACATGCTCAGTTTGGTGTTTATTCCTAGAGAGTTTTGGGGTTTTTTTTGGGGAGGGGTGCATTTGATCAGCACACGGCCAATCAGCACTGTCCACACAGAAAGTCGGGGGTCATGCAGCCTCATAGAACAGTCATAAGAGAATGAAAACTCCTCCTACAAGCTTTAACCTGTTTGGCCGTACACTATACTGCTGATGAGAAAAGGTTCTTAGCAGTTTATATTTACTTAAAACATTGTATTTCCATGTTCTGTGTACTGTGGGAGGCCAGATATAGCGAATGCAAGGTCCTGGGTTTAGTAACACAAGTGTTTAGCACTTTAATCATGGCACTTTAAGGCATACCAATAAAGGCAAGTATAACCATTAGTGCTCCACTACAAACAGTCTGCAAGTGCACTTTTATCTCTTATCTCTCTCCTTCAGCCTGCTTTTCCCGTCTCTTCACCCACTATTATGCTCTCACAAACCTTCCTTTGTTCAATAATGCCCTGTCTTCCTAAACTCTCAATTTTTACCCCTCCTCTCCACCCCACAGCTTATACATATCACCTTACTTATTTTTTCTCAAAATGATCCCACTTATCATCTCCTTCTCAGCCTACATAATGTTACCACTTCTAAATCACTGGTCATTTGCCCTCATATAAATACCAGCCCCCTATTACTCCTAATTTCTTTGGATATCGCTCCAAACCCTGGTTGTCCACCATCTAACTTTCACCCCCAGAACCAGCAGTCTCTCTTCTCTGGCAGCAGCCACAACCCTCACTAACTTATTTCAATTCTCTTGCCTCCATGAGCCAGCCCCTCCCTCACCTTATGTGTCCTTTGGAATGCCTGCTCAGTCTCTAACAAACTTGCCGTTGTTAATTACCTTTTCCTCACCAACTCCCTCAATCTACTTGCTGTTGCTGAACCCTGACCAAGGAATCTGACTCTGCCTCTCCAGCTGCCCTTTCCCATAGTGGTTTCCACTGCATTCACTCACTCAGACCCAGTAAAGGAAAAGGAGTTGGAGTTGGACTCCTTGACCCACAAAGCACCTTCCAGGTTTTCCCTACACCTCCCTCTCTGTCCCTATGCTCTTTTGAAGTACACTGTATTCGTCATTTTTCTCCAGTGTGTCTGAGGATTGCAGTCATTTATCAGCCTCCTGGACCAGTGTCATACTTTCACGATGATATCTCTGCATGGCTACCCTACTCTCTCTTCTCATCCTCGGATCATTTCAATCAACGTTAAAGGGGTTATAAAGTCAGATTTTTACATTTTTACTTACCTGAGCCCCCTCTCTATCCAGTGATGTCCAAGTGTCCCTCAGCCATCCGGGACTTTCCCTACTGATTGGCTGAGACACAGCAGCGGCACCATTGGCTCCCACTGCTGTCAAAGTCAGTTAGCCAATCAGGATAGAGAGGAGGCAGGGCCGAACCACAGCTCTGTGTCTGAATGGTCACACAGAGTTGCAGCTTGGCTCGGGTGCCCCATAGCAAGCTCGACAGGAGGGAGGCGCCAGGAGCAGGGAAGAGGGACCTGAGAAGAGTAGGGGCTGTGCTTCCCTGTTCAAATCCACTGCACAAATCAGGTAAGTATGACATGTTTGTTATTTTAAAAAAACAAAAAAACAATACTATTCAATCACTTAAACACCTATTCGACCTCTCAACTACTCAAACTAACCTCCTCTTTTAACCTAATGCAATGAACACAAACCATCTTTTACTACAATGGCAACACCCTCGACCTACATAATGTTACCGCTTCAAAATCAATGGGGCATTTGCCCTCATATAAATCTCCCTGTCTCCAACCTCCTATGCCTCCAACCAACAAACAGTTACCCATAGAAACCTTCATCACCTCAACCCTTCCCTTTTTCACTCTGCTACTGACTGCTTTTATGACAAAATTACACCCCTGTACTGCCCAGACCTAGCCACTTCTGTTTACAACAACTTATTCTCACCCTCCCTGGACACACTCGTTCCTCTCATCAGAGTTGCCAGGGTTGTAACAGGCCGCATTTGCTACAACCCTGGCAAACAGATGAAACCAGAAGTCTCAAGAGACAAAGCCGTGCTCTTGAGCGAGTGTGGTTACATAGTAGGTGAGGTTGAAAAAAGACACAAGTCCATCAAGTCCAACCTATGTGTGTGATTATGTGTCAGTATTACATTACATATCCCTGTATATTGCGGTCATTCAGGTGATTATCTAATAGTTTCTTGAAGCTATCAATGCTCCCCGCTGAGACCACTGCCTGTGGAAGGGAATTCCACATCCTTGCCGCTCTTACAGTAAAGAACCCTCTACGTAGTTTAAGGTTAAACCTCTTTTCTTCTAATTGTAATGAGTGGCCACTAGTCTTATTAAACTCTCTTCTGCGAAAAAGTTTTATCCCTATTGTGGGGTCACCAGTACAGTATTTGTTAATTGAAATAATATCCCCTCTCAAGCGTCTCTTCTCCAGAGAGAATAAGTTCAGTGCTCGCAACCTTTCCTCATAACTAAGATCTTCCAGACCCTTTATTAGCTTTGTTGCCCTTCTTTGTACTCGCTCCATTTCCAGTACGTCCCTCCTGAGGACTGGTGTCCAGAACTGGACAGCATACTCCAGGTGCGGCCGGACCAGAGTCTTGTAGAGCGGGAGAATTATCGTTTTATCTCTGCAGTTGATCCCCCTTTTAATGCATGCCAATATTCGGTTTTCTTTATTAGCAGCAGCTTGGCATTGCATGCCATTGCTGAGCCTATCATCTACTAGGACCCCCAGGTCCTTTTCCATCCTAGATTCCCCCAGAGGTTCTCCCCCCAGTGTATAGATTGCATTCATATTTTTGCCACCCAAATGCATTATTTTACATTTTTCTACATTGAACCTCATTTGCCATGTAGTCGCCCACCCCATTAATTTGTTCAGGTCTTTTTGCAAGATTTCCACATCCTGCGGAGAAGTTATTGCCCTGCTTAGCTTAGTATCGTCTGCAAATACAGAGATTGAACTGTTTATCCCATCCTCCAGGTCGTTTATGAACAAATTAAATAGGATTGGTCCCAGCACAGAACCCTGGGGAACCCCACTACCCACCCCTGACCATTCTGAGTACTCCCCATTTATCACCACCCTCTGAACACGCCCTTGTAGCCAGTTTTCAATCCATGTACTCACCCTATGGTCCATGCCAACGCACCTTATTTTGTACAGTAAACATTTATGGGGAACTGTGTCAAATGCTTTTGCAAAATCCAGATACACCACGTCTACGGGCCTCCCTTTATCTAGATGGCAACTCACCTCCTCATAGAAGGTTAATAGATTGGTTTGGCAAGAACGATTCTTCATGAATCCATGCTGATTACTGCTAATGATATCATTCTTATTACTAAAATCTTGTATATAGTCCCTTATCATCCCCTCCAAGAGTTTACATACTATTGATGTTAGGCTAACTGGTCTGTAATACCCAGGGATGTTTTTTGGGCCCTTTTTAAATATTGGTGCTACATTGGCTTTTCTCCAATCAACAAAATCCCTACAAGACTTCACTCTCTACATATCTGCCCTTCTCAAATACAACTCCTGCCTCCATGCTGCTAAACAAACCTACTACACCATTCTCATCAAAACCCTCTTATCCAATCCTTGTCAACTCTTTTCAACCCTTAATTCCCTACTTCACCTCCACTACTTCCACCCTCAAACTTACTTACTGCCAATGAGATTGGCAATCATTTCAAAAACAAGATCAATACAATTTTTGCCGAGATCTTCAGTGTCTTGCTCATTCCTCCAACTGACACATCAGGTCCAACACCACACTCTGTAATTTCCTCCTTTGACCCTGTTACCAACGAGGATTCGGAAGTTGCCAAACTTATTTTTGAGGCCCACCCCACCACATGGATCCTGTCCCCTCACAACTTCTATAGCCCTGTTCCTGCTCTATCCTACACTCTCTAAGCCACATCTTCAAACTCTCCCTCTCCACTGTCACTTTCCCCTTCTCTCTAAAACAAATACTGGTTACCACCAATACTTAAAGTGGTTTTAAAGCCTCAAGGATTTTTACCTTAATGCATTCTAAGCATTACGGTAAAAAAAAACCTTCTGTGTCACAGACTCCCCCCTCCACTTATACTTACCTGAGCCCCATCACTAACCAGCACTGTGCATGAGAGCTGTGGCTCTCCTGGCTTTGTCCCTTCTCCCGGGGCAATCAACCCCAGTGACAAGGGAGTGGGGGGCAGTGCCGAGTCCCGCTGTCTGTGTCAATGGACGTGCTCACAGAAGTGCCTCCATGGGAACCAGCTTCCTATTGGGCACTAGCAAGAGAAGAGGAGCCAGGAGTGTCAGTGGGGGA
Organism: Lithobates clamitans; assembly: GCA_037952925.1. Lineage (NCBI taxonomy): Eukaryota > Metazoa > Chordata > Amphibia > Anura > Ranidae > Lithobates > Lithobates clamitans. The sequence continues at coordinate 2,589,518 of JBBGZY010000283.1, forward strand.
CAAGAGATAAAGAGGATCGGGGCTGCTCTGTGCAATTCCATTGCACAGAGCAGCTAAATATAGACATGTTTGTTATTTTTTTAATTATTTATTTTTTTCCTTTAAAACCATTTTAAAAAACCCTCACTGGACCCCACCTGCTAGAACAGCTTAAGACAGATTTCTCTCCATTTGTCTCCAAGCTTTTTGAACACCTTGTCCACAACCTTCTCGACCCCCTACAGTCTTTGTCTTCCGTCTACAACATTCCACTGTAACTGCCCTACTAAAACTAACTAATGACCTACCTACTGCTAAAACCAATGGACATTACTCCATACTCATACTCTTAGACCTTTCCACTGCCTTTGACGCAGTCAACTACCCACTCCTCCTCAATAATCTCCACTCCCTTGGCCTCTGGGACTCAGCTATTTCCTGTTTCTCCTCCTATGTATCTCAGCTCATCTTCAGTGCCACTCCTCTTCTTTTTTCTGTTGGTGTACCCCAAGGTTCTATCATTGGGCCCCTTGGGCCAGTTGATAACCTCCCATGGCTTTTAATACCACTTCTACACGAATGACACCCAGATTTATCTCACTACTCCCCTCTTTGCCAATCCCTTTACTGGCTTCCACAACATACAAAGCCATCCACTACACTGCCGCCAGCTACATCACCAACCTTGTCTACAGATATCATCCAAATCATCCACTCTTCCTAAGACATCTTGCTGTCATGTTACCTCATCCAAAGCTCACCTCCAAGACTTCTCCAGAACCTCTCCCATCCTCTGAAACTCCTTCCTTCGGTATGTCTGGCTAGCTCCTACCCTGTACGCTTGTAGGCGATTCTTGAAAACTCATTCACTCAGGGAAGCCTACCAAACCTCCACCTAAAATCTGTACTTCGACCACCTCTTTTAGAACATCCCCCGCACCTATTACTTTTTGTACCACTTCCCCCTTCTTTTAGGTTCTAAGCTCCATGAGGCGGGCCCTCCTGTTCCTTCTGTATTGAATTGTATTGCAATCGTATTGTTTTTCTTTATATTGTAAAGCACTGTGAAAATGCTTGGTGTTCTCTAAAAGTAGAGAATGTTTGCTTGGCTGAAACTACCCAATAATATGCAGTGGAATTACACATAGAAAAACAGGACTTTGCCTTGGGTATGATTGGATGAGTGAAATGAATACAGCTTCACTTAATTTCCTTCTTTTAGTACATCAACGTTCATACATCTCTATCCTCATACATCTCTAAGACTCTGCTGAGAGGACTGATCTGTGTCTCCCTCCAGTCCATCTATAACACAAGCAGTGACGTAGTTTGGTACTGGTAGCTGGCATGTCAATGATTTCCCCCTACCATGTGTCTTAGCTGAACACAGGAATTCAAAAGAAGCCTGGAATTCCTCTCTCCACAGACTGTTACTGAGATCCCAGATGATGGGAGTGAAGGGTCATTTACTAACATAGGTGTCGAAGTAGAAGGATGCAGTGACCCATTCCAGCTAATCACTGACCACCTCTGATCATTGTGGAGTTCTCCGACCTGTGGAATATGCAGCCTCAGGGTTAGGTCTGATAGTTTCATGGAGTACATCTGCCAGCTGAAGGTCTGGGTTTTGTGTTTTTTCTCTGCTGCAGTAAAAAGACCATATCATCACTTCCAATAATTGCAGATAAAAGCACAGAAAATTCAAGTGTTTTTAACCACTTGATCTCTGGAAGATTTTACCCCCTTCATGACCAGGCCATTTTTTGCTATTTGCTATTTAAACTGGTAATTGTGCGGTCATGCAATGCTGTACCCAAATGAAATTTATATAATTTAATTCACACAAATAGAGCTTTCTTTTGGTGGTATTTGATCACTACAGTTTTGGTTTTTTTTACTTTTTGCAATATGCAGAAAATTTTGAAAAAAAAAAATATTTTTTACTTTCTGCTATAAAACACTATCCAATAAAAAAATTGTAAAAAAATCTAATTTCTTGCAAATTTCTTTCTTGCAATGCTGTACCCAAATGAAATTTATAAAACTGAATTCACACAAATAGTGCTTTCTTTTGCTGGTATTTGATCACCACTGTTTTTTTGTTTTGTTTTTTTTTTGTTTTTTTGCAATTTGGAAAAAAAACTATATTCTTTACTTTCTGCTATAAAACATATCCAATAAAAAAAATTTTTAAAAAAATTGTAAAAATCTAATTTCTTCATACATTTTGGCCAAAATATATTCTGCTACATGCTAATGGTATTAAACCCTAAATCAAAAAAAGTTTTCTATTTTCTAGGTCTCCTTTATTTCACCTGGTGATCCAGTGTTCTATCAGATTAGCGAACCCATCAGATAATGTAACAGAAGTGATATTTCATCAGCTGCGCATGTGTTCCACCACTACCAGGTTTGCTAATCTGACAGAACACCTGCAGTCAGAAGAAGGCAGCGGACATCTTACTACACCCAGCTACTTTTTAAATTTCAGAGGAATTTTATCAATAAAGTGAGCATATATAAATAAATATAGTATATTGACAACTGTGATGCTGTTTGGATGTTTAATTTTGAAAGCCTAAAGGTTTAGCGCTGAGTAGTGTGGGGTGTACCAATATGGCCTCCGCCACCTTCCTACTGCTGACGTCCAGCTTCTTTTAAAATGTAACATCAAAACAACATCACATATGTCAACATACTATGTATATTTATAATTACTCTGAAATTCAAGACATAGCTGGGTGGAGCAAGATGCCCGCTGCCGCCTTCTTCTGACTGTAGGTGTTCTGTCAGATTAGCAAACTTGGTAGCGATGAAACGCATGTGCAGATGATGGAAAATCATTTCTTTTACCTAATCTGATGGGTTCGCTATTCTGACATAACACCAGTCAGTAACACACTTCCTGTCTGAAGGTGTCTCTACTCTGCATAGAGGAGCAATGGAGCCACCTTTGGACAGCAGCATTGTTAATCTGGGGGGGGGGGGAGTGCTAGATGGCCTAGCTGAAGTCCAGCTAACACTTTATAAGCTGTTACAGCAAACAGTTTTTATTTATTTTTGGGGCGGATAAAGATTTTACATAAATGCAAAAAAAGCCTGACCATTGAAAGCTCCTGTCAGTTGTAAATGGTTTGTCTCAGTCTTCTAACTGCCACTTTTGCTGGACAGCTTGGTTGTTGAAAAAGAAAGTTGAAAAATAGCAGATGTATTGGCAGGATCAACAGATAAAAAAAAAAGAAAGAAAATTGAAATCAAATAAAGTAATGTAAAGTCTAAAAAAAGATGTATTTATCATTGCAGCAGGTAAGTATAACATGTTTGTTATTATAAAAAACAAAAACACAAACTTTTACAATTACTTTAATATTGTCAGGGAAGTACCAGCTATAGTGCAAGTGATGCTTGTCATGCACAGGCACGCGCATATGCGCAACGCATGGGCATGCACGCATTGGCTAATTCTGGCGCCACGTGGCCTATATAAGGGCAGCAGCTGCACTGTTGAATTGCTGTCTGATCTACAGCTATTACGTGTGACCAATGGCGGCCCATCCATGCGTCCGGCCCCCTAATCTACATGCAGGGTGCCAGATACATAGATTCCATTGGGGGGAGTGGGGATTTTCTTAAGCCAGAGGCTCTAATAGGTTTCAAAAAAGGGTGGGCTTGGGGCGCAGAGCACTGCGCTCCGAGCCCATCCAGTTGTGTGACAATAGCGAATGAATATGCGGTATTCTCACACTGATCCTCCTCCCGCGCCAATCAGGAAGCGGGTCTTGAGACCCGTCACCCGACTGGCTAAAAGGACAGCTGATCCTATTGGGTGCCTAGGAGGAGGAGGAAGGAGACGCACGGTGGAAGCCGCTGTTATGCAGAGGAAGAGGAGACGCCCGCCACCTGTAGGAGCGCTGCCCACCCGGAACCTAGATGGGGTAAGTGTGGGGATGGATGACCGACCCGACTGACCGTGAAACCCCCAGGGGTTTGCTGCCCCCCCCCAAAAAAAAACACTGCCCTTGACCCTCTGTTCCTGTGTTTGACTCCTGTTATTGACCTGGCTTTCCCTGACCTTGCTTGAACACTACCTGCCCTGACTTTGGCTTGTCTCTGGACTTGCTCTGCCTCCTGATCATCTGCCTGATTCCACGTTGCTTGTATTCTGACCATTCTCTGTCTGCCGTCAATGCCTGTATCTGACTTCCGGTATCTGACCTGGCTTGTCTGACCTTGCATCCAGTTATCCACCTGTCCTGCTCTGCATGCTACCTGGTCCCTACTGGTCCATCACCTGTTGAGTGTTGCCAGTCCTTCTCCACCTGTTACCTACCAGTTGCCTGTCAAGTCTGCCCAGCCCTGGGTTTGCTGTCTCTGCTGCCATCTGCTGTTCCAGTGATCTGACCTGTCTCTGGCGATGCATCTGCTACCCACTGCCATGACTGGCGAAACATCTTACGGTCATTTATAACTCATTGCACTGTCGCAACATTAGTGGTCCCAGAGCCGCGGCTGTATGAGAGACCTCCCTTTACACGTCAGGTTCTGCCACAAGGTACGTGAGAAATATATTACAGCTTACCAATTGATTTAAATGCCCAAATGTGAATGCAACCTTTGATGTGGTGGCTGCAGAGAATGCATAAAGGTAAAAAAACCTTCTGCTTTCACTTGCTGACCACCTAACTGTAAATGTAAGCCATTACTTTGACGTTAAATACCGGAGTTATGGCAGCAGCTAGCTAGCTGCCATAACCTCAGTATCTTTATTTACAGCAGGTGGCCGGCGTTCATATAAAGGTGGTCTCAGTGGCGGATTCGCTTTGAGATCTCTTTTATAGGCAGTGGGAGCGGTGCCCCCCCCCCCGCGCTGCTTCCCGGTGTCTTCTGGGTTTACCAGAGCTGTTGGTAAACCCGGAAGCGATCCAGTCCGATCGGTGGCTGGGCAGGAAGTCAAGTAAGGGCAAGATAGCCTCCACTCGTCTCTTTGCCCTTGGAGGGCCGGAGCGACGTCTGGCGTCACTTCCACCTCACGGGCTTAAAGGAATCTTGTTTTTTTCTTCTTAAAGTCAAAATTACATTTTTTTTTTGTTTTGCTTTTAAAGGTAAATGTGAGATCTGGGGTACTTTTGACCCCAGATCTCTCAATAAAGAGGACCTGTCATGGTTATTCTATTACAAAGGATGTTAACATTCCTTGTAATAGGAAAAGAAGTGAAAAAATTAAAGGGACAGTGTAAAAAAATAAATAAAAAGTAAAATAAATAAAAAAAAAAAAAACTACTTAAAGCACCCCATCTCTCCAAGCTCGCGCACAGAAGCGAACACATACATAAGTCGCATCCGCATATGTAAATAGTGTTCAAACCACACTCGTGAGGTATCGCTGCGATCGTTAAAGAGCGAGAGCAATAATTGTAGTGCAAGATGTTTTCTGTAACTCTAAACAGGTAACCTGTAAAAAAAAAAAAGCGTTGCCTATGGAGATTTGGAAGTACCGTAGTTTGTCGCCATTCCACAAGTGTGCGTAAATTTAAAGCGTGACATGTTAGGTATCTATTTACTCAATGTAACATCATCTTTCACATTATACAAAAAAATTCGGCTAACTTTACTGTTTTTTCTTTTTTTTATTAATCAAAGTGTCTTTTTTCAAATAAAATTGCGTTTGAAAGATTGCTACCCAAATACAGTGTGACATAAAATACTGCAATGACCGCCATTTTATTCTCTAAGGTCTCTGCTCTGCTGCATTTGGGGAGATGTGGGATACTCCAAACCATCAGGTATTGTTAGCAGAGGACACTTCTCGCTTAGTAACCATAGTAGAAGCACAGGTACGCTGGAACAGTCTAGATCTACATGGCTGGGGACCATGAAGTAGCTTCAGCACAAGTAAATATAGGCTTAAACATGAATTGAAGTGCAGCACAGAAAAGAGGCTCTACCCACAGCATCCTGGCACAAGATCAATCCATAAGTGCAGCCTATTGTAGAGCCTAGCATCCAGTCCAAAAGGCTCCAAGGGCGAGAACCCTCACCCCCACCTCAGCTCTCTGATCCATTCCCTCAGAAGGGAAAAAGACAATCTCCTCAGGGCTCCAGACTATTTAACAGCATCCAGCCACCATCTGGGCACACCACCCCAGAGATTGGCTAGACTCTGCTCAATATTCAGACATTTCCCCTTAGATCATTTGTATTCCCCCTCCATATGTTCCAGAATCTTCTTCCAGGAACAGGGGGAAGCAATCAAACTCTCTGCACGTGAAGCCCTGAACAGACCAGGCCAAACAACTACTGCTCCCCTGATTACAGCAGGAGCTAAAGAGTGATATTACCTAGCAACCAAACAAGGAGGGTGCTACATATATAATGGAATAAAGGGGTGTTTTGAGCCACGTGTTGTTCTTGATGGAATGCTACACAGAAGGGCCAATACTCTCTATGTGGAAGCAGTGGCCTGTCTACAGAGGTCCAACACACCCCCTGCCGAGTCAGAGCTACAGCTTTTCAATGAACAAAATTCATGCTCCTACTTTAGTATGCATACCAGGAGTTCTGACCTCTTTTGTTGTATGCTCATTTCAGGTCAGCCATTCAGAAAGTACCGAAGTGAAAGGACAAGGCAAGGAGGAGGTCAGCGATAGATGTACTTTTCGCAGTACAGGTTTCCTTGCTGTCACTATAAACCTCAAAACTGTTGTGACTTGTATAAGGAACATAAATTTCACAATGTTTTCTTTCCAGATTTCAAAAAAATGATGTGTCTCTGTGAGATGGCAGTGCGGAGGATTTGCATTGTGTGACGGTGGAGGATCCAGATGTTGGGTTATCACAAATGATGTGTTTAAAATGCATTTTCTGTCTTAATTGTTTGACACATTTGAATTCTGAGGCAGCTTCTCCAGGCAGAGGAACTGAAGCACATTGATGGAAGTGTGATTTGTGCTGTATCGTTTTTTTATCTTTTTTTTTTTTTTTCACTTGAGGATTTATTGAACATGTCTTCCATTAGAGCTATGGAGCTTATTTAAAGGGACACGGTCACAGAAATACAGAAAAAACATCAGCACCAAGTCTTTCTTTTAAAGGGCCGGTTCACACCACAATTTCTTCATTCCGGATGCGTTTCTGTGGGCACATTTTAATGCATTTGAGTGAATTTTTGATGCATTTTTTGATGTGTTCCAGTGCATTTTCTTCGCTCTTTTTTTCAGTTCACAGTATGTGCATTCTGGTGCATTTTTTATGTGTTTTTGATGCATTCCGGTGCATTTTTGATGTGTTTTGCCATGTCCCAGATGTGTTCCCTACAGAAAAAATGCAGCATGTTCTACTTTTGACTGCACTGGAACACATTGCACTGATTTGAGCCATTGAAATACATGGAAACCACTGTGCATGTGTTTTGATGCAGATTAAAAATGCATTGGACTGCATCTAGTGTGAACCAGCCCAAAGAGCATGTATGCAGTGGCCCCATTCATTCCAATAGAAGAGCTGTATTATAGGTGACCTCTAGCTGTCCAGCTGTCCAATGGAGCATGGCATTTCCATAGATATGCACAGGGACACCAAGGCAGATGAGGGGAAGCACAGCAAAAACTGGCAGCTGAGGAGGCACAGAGGGCTGGAGGCAGGTACAGATAGCACAGGTACAGTTTTGTCAGCAAGAAACTCAACTGACACATAGCAGTGCATTGCTTGAACACTGAACCAAGTATTGCACCACCATTTAAGCCAGCACCAATCAGAAGAGCTGTTTAATGATGAACTGCAGTGCCAATCATGATCTATGTCTCCTGATTAGCCATGCTGCCAGTACACCAGGTGAAGTTTGGAAGTGCTGACAGTTGCTTGTCGGAGAGGAGGCCTGGAGCTGGATCTCAGATAACATGAGTGCTACAGTGCCTACTGCAGATTTTCCCTCACTTGTCTGTTTGTCACAATGAGAGTTATGCCCCGTACACACGGTTGGATTTTCCGACGGAAAATGTTCGATGGGAGCTTGTTGTCGGAAATTCCGACTGTGTAGGCTCCATCGGACATTTTCCATCGGACTTTCCGTCACACAAAATTTGAGATCTGGATCTCAAATTTTCTGACAACAAAATGCGTTGTCAGAAATTCCGATCGTGTGTACACAATTCCGACGCACAAAGTTCCACGCATGCTCGGAATCAAGCAGAAGAGCCGCACTGGCTATTGAACTTCACTTTTCTCAGCTCATCGTACGTGTTGTACGTCACTGCATTCTTGACATTCGGAATTTCCAACAAGATTTGTGTGACCGTGTGTATGCAAGACAAGTTTGAGCCAACATCTGTCCGAAAAAATCCATGGATTTTGTTGTCGGAATGTCCGATCGTGTGTACGCGGCACAAGAGTACATTTTTCTAATGGAGCACCGGATATCCTTAAAACTCAACAAGGTTTCTAATTCTTCCCAATTATCCAATACTAAAAAAAAAAAAAGTTTTGGTTTGACAAAACTTTTACAGACTAAAGTTAATCTTTTGCCATCCGTTCACAAATTTCAAAGATGAAGTTTAGCCCAAAAAAATTCTCTGAAGCTTTATTGAGCTACCATACCTGTAATGTCACATGTTGTGCAGAGGAGCTGGATCCTAGAGAGATCTTCACTACAGGGATGCCCCGTCCTCTTCCTGCTGCTGAACTTCCAGCACTGCATGGGTTAATAACTCTTTGAAGCTGCAGTGAAAAAGTTTCCTACCCCCTCGTCCTTCCATCTCCGTTAGGAAACATTGTTTCATTGCTTGGACAGCCTGTAACACAATGTCTGAATGGACAACGAAATCCTCTGACTGATCAGACTCTTCCTCATTCACAGATCATTCACAGATCATGATACAGGCATTGAATGCAATGAAAGAACATTTCTTAACAGAGGAGGAGGGAGCGGGTCCTTATTGGGAACTTTTTCACAGCAGCTTCACAGAAGACCCATAGCTATTAACCTCCGCAGTACCGATAGTTCAGAGACAGGAAGAGGACGGGGCATCCCTGCAGTGAAGATTTCTACAGTATCCAATTGCCTGCATGACATGGGGCATACATTGTTACAGGTAAGTTAGCTCACTAAAGCTATAGAGCGTGTGTTTTTTATTATTATTATTGTTTTTTTTGGTTAAACAAATATTGATTTTATTACCGGAGTATTCCTTGAGGTTACAGCACCTCATTGCTGTACCAACCAGTACTGCTGATTCCCCTGACATCATCACACTACCACAGGAGTCTACTGGACCAGGTATAGGACCACAACACAGGACCTCCATTGAGAAGTTTCCATATTACCAGACAGCAATGTAGCATGGTGAAGGACCCTCCTTCCAAGCTAAAGGAATTGAGACCCACTAGGGTTGATTTACTAAAGGCAAACAGACTGTGCACTTTGCAAAGTGCAGTTGCTTCAGAGCTTAGTAAATTAGGTAAAGCTTCACTTTGAAAAAGAGTACCCAATTACATGCAAGGAGAATAAAAAAAAACAACTTCTTGCTTGCCCATTATTGGATGATGGAAGCCAGCAGAGCTTCTGCTCATTTACTAAGCTCTGGAGCAACTGCAAAGTGTGCAGTCTTTTTACCTTTAGTAAATCAAACCCAATGTGTTAAATTCAGGTTAAAATGGGGCATGTAGGCATAGGCAGGAGCAGGTTTCCCCTCCATCGAGTAGGTGGCAGTGTGCCATTATACAGTTGGAGTGGAATCTGTTACCCTCATGGAGTTTGTTGGTGTCTCAGAGGAACCAACGGTCTACAACTTCTTGTGACTTTCAGTGGCCATCTTGGTGTGGGAACTAAAATAAGGTACCTGCATCATTTGGGTGCACCTGGAGCAAGTGGTAGGTCAGGGACAGAGACCCTGCTTGTTAGGCAAAATGTATAGTGCAAAATAAGGTTGCTGAGGAGTAGGGTCAGCTCCAGGACAATGCCTGTTCTGTGGAAACATTCTGGTATCTGGGCCAATAATATGGGACTTTTCACAGCAGCATCAGAGTGCCGTTCTGGTACACTGCAGACCACCACCCCTCTAGCAGAAGTACTTTGGTGATAGATGCCCAAGTCTGGTGACACCATACAATACCAACTGTTATGCCTATAATTATTATCATCTGTGCCTAAAACTAAGATCCTGGGGGGGGGGGGGGGGTCTTCTGAAGAAAACTATCAAGCTCCCAAAAAAAGGACAGCATCATAGTAGTGTCCTCTGTCCTCTTCACATCATCTACCCACTGTTGTGTCCCCTGCTCCACATAGTAGCGTCCTCTCTTACCCCTTCCCCGAGTTTACGTAACCCCCCACACTGTAGTGTCCTCTGCCCCCCCACAGTAGCATTTTGTACCCCGCTAACTCAGTGTCCCCTGCCCCTTCACATCACCCCCCCCCCATTGTAGTGTCCTCTGCCCCCCTCCACAGTAGTGTTCTGTAACCCCCAACACAGTGTCATCTGCCCCTTCTCACCCCCCTCCCCCCATTATAGTGTTCTATACCCCCAATGCTGTGTCATCGGCCCCATCACATCACCCCCCCCCCATTGTAGTCTACCTTGCCCCCTTCCTCCCCCCAGTAGTGTCCTGCACCCCTCCCCAAAACAGTGTCATCTGACCCCTTCACATCAAGGCCCCAACAGTGTTCTCTGTCCCCCTCCGAAAGTGTACCCCCTCCCCACATACACACAGATCTGATGTGTTCATGTGTTCACCACAGCGGCGATCAGGAGATGGCATAGTGCTGGGTGGAAGGCGGGAGCGGAGCTGCTGGAGTTCATAATAGCAAGCTGGTGATTAGATGCTAGGAGCGCCTAGCAACCAATCAATGAGCAGCTCCTGCCCCTGCCTTCTATCCAGCTCCCGCCTCCCGCTATATGCTCTGCAGTTAACAGGAGAGCGGCGGAGGTTGGGGAAGGCAGAGCCGTGGTCACGATCCACCTGTCGGCTTCCCACAGTTGACCAGTTTTGAGGACTTGCTGACCCCCTGCTCTAATCTATATAAAATATATAATATAAACTACAGCATCTGTAACTGTGTGTGTATGTGCATATTCCTGATTGGGTTCCCTGGGCCTAGGCCCCCCTACATAGGTATTTTTTTTTTAATTTTTTTTTATTTATTGATTTATTTTTCTAAGTAGAGTATTAGCTGGGGAGGGGGGTGAAATGTCTGGTTGGAGAGGGGGATTAGTTCAGATATGCATTTCATTTATTAATTTATTTTTTTCATTGATGTATTTATTTTTATTGCCAGCTGTAAACATATTTAGCGGATCTTTTTTGGGAACTCACCACAATCCCCAATAGAATTAAAAACACAAACTAATTAGCCATCAGGACTGAATTTGGAAGGCTGGTATATCTATTCATCTAATGGCTCGACTTACGAGGCCGCTGTTAGAATTAAACCACTTTGAAATGACCAAATTATGTTTTCTATCTGCCATCTCGCGAGCATTTCCTACCCTGCCCCGGCTGATAATTCAAGCCACACTCTCCGCCGTGCCATTCCAGAACTGCATTACTGTTTTTCGGGTCCCTACATCCGAACAGGAAATGAAAAACCGATACGACCTTCCTGCTTAAAACGTCTCAAAGTATGTGGATCAAACCGTGGAATCTTTGGCGTTTTGGAATCCTTGACACACGTCCCCGGGCAAGATTGCTAAGGTTATGATTTAAAAACTAAACCCAACTGTTTCAATGGAATATTTGCATCTCTTATGGGCTGCGTTAGGTGAAGGGGTTGAGGGGGGGGGATTATTCCGATTTGCCCAGAATTAAGTTACCAGAACAAATGCTGTAGGAACAAACAATCGTATTGTTTTTCAGCCACGTAAAAGTGGTTCAAATTAGATTTCGGAAAGGCTGCTGATGACTAATATTAGTTCGCTTTAGGTGGAAGGGGCCGATTTCAGGAAATGCTTCCACCTCTCTCCTCTTGTTTCGTATTTGTGCCCTGGTTGAGTAGAATTTATTTTCCAGCTAATTCATGCAAATTGATTTTATGGTGTACAAGCATTCAGTTTCTATCTCAAGAAATGAGTTATTACAGCTGTGTTTTAGCTATGGTAATATGGTGCATTCATTTGAAACTTAGGGAAACTTTTTCTTTTTTCTTTTTTCCTCCTTTAAGTTAAGGGCAATCATTCATGTGGTTCAATAACCCTTTATGTTTTGCAGTTCATTGCTCTCTGCTTTTATTTTCTTATTTTTAGCTTACTGCTTATATCTACCTTTCTCAATCTTTTCAACATAGAGGAACCCTTGTAGAGTTGTAGAGATGGGCCAAACACCCCTGGATTCAGTTAGTGCCAGAACTCTAGAAAATCGCAAAAGTTCGGACCCGAACCATGAACCCCATTAAAGTCTATGGGACCCAAATATGAAAATTCAAAAGTCCCCATTTTGAAGGCTTATATGCCAATTATTGGCCATGAAAAGGGTATGGGGGCCCAGGTACTGCCCCGTAGGGGGGGGGGGCACATGTATCAATGCAAAAAAAGTGAAACAATAAAAATTCCTTTAAATATAGTGCCTGGGGGGTCCTCTTAGTCTGCTTTTAAAGTGGCGCATCTGTACAGTGTATAGAACCTGCTGCAGCAAAACTGACATTTATAAAGAAAAAAATTATATTTAAAGTGCCAGCAATACAATACCATTTCTGGAAATGGAAAAAAAAACAGCGTGGGGGTCCCCCCCCAATCCTTACCAGGGCAATTCCTTTATTTAAAAAAACAAAAAAAAATGATGTCCCCCGATGTAGATCCATCCTCAATCACAACACTGACACCACCGCCGGACCCAAAAAAAGTAAAAAAAATATAGCTGGTTCGTACCCCCCTTTCCTGGCCTGCTGGGCTACATGCTCGCATAAGGGTCTGGTATACATTATGTGGGTAACCCCATGACGTTTTTTTTTATTTGGCATGGGGTTTCCCTTAAAATCCATACCAGGCCCTTTGGGGGGACCTCATGCCGTCTTTTTTTTTTACATTTTTCTATTGCCGGCAATGTTTTTTTTTTTTTTATTCAGTTGTCAGTGGGGAAGCCCATTGACAGCTAATAACTCATCCGTTAGTTAAGGATGCAGTGGCCGGCTTCCAGACCTGCTCCTTAACAACCAGCTATTCACTATACGCTGATTGGATAAAGCTTTGTCCAATCACGGTTTAGAATGCACTGTGCATTGTGCAGTGCATTGTGGGGTGCTCAGCAGGCGAACATCCTTCCGATCCTTCGGATGCTCGCCGAACGGGCAAACAGCCGATGTTCGGGCCGAACTTTTGCTCGGCTCGAACTGTTCGCCCAACTCTAAACCCTTGAAAAAATTTTACAGCCTCAGGGAACCCCTACTAAAAAATACTACATCTACAACTCATGATACATTAGTGCGATGGTAAGTGGGCAGCATGCTCCTTACACTTGTGGTTATTAGGACGAATTACCCCCTTACAGATAGCTAAATATATCAATGGTGTCAGTGGAAATCTGAGAGGCAGAAATTGCTGATTGCTCAAGGAACCCCTTAGCAACCTCTGAAGGCACCCCAGTGTCCAATGCAAACCCTGGTTTAGATATTTAACCCCTTTGAAAGAAGAACTATAGTGATTTTAATGAGCTCATCTTTTTGAATTAATGTTGGTGAATCTAGTGTCAAACATATTTTTTTATGTCCTTCTTTTCTTTTTTGTTAACCCTTAGTTGGCATTTGGGTAGCAGGTTGTCCTCTCAACCAGAAAGCTGCTGTAGGAGCCACTGGATTTGCACACAACCCTTTGCTTTCATTTTTACATTCTTTATTTAGATTTTTCACAGACAGATAGCAAATAAGCAGCACAACAGTTCAACAGTTGGACTCATCCAAAGTGATAACTAAGCTATTGTATGAAACAATCCAACATATGAACCAGGATGTACAGATTAAGGCAGCACAACAGAATAACTATCTAATAGCCAGCCTCACCCCTGTTCTGTAGTAAAGTATTCGCACCACATATATACAATTAACATCTTATAGTTGTCCATATATGGAAGTCCCAAAAGAGGACAAAAACTAGAAAGACCGGAGCGAGAGGGGAAGAGGGAGAAAGAAAGGAAAAAAAGGGGAGGGCAACAGAAATGGAGTCTTACGTCTCAAGGACCATACCAGACTCATGTATGCTTGTGAAAAGCATCCAGCAAAACCACTTTTGTCTACATTTTTCCTCCTTATCTTGTAAGGATGCAGGCAACTTTTCCATCAAGTGAATTCCAGCTATTCTGGTAAACCACTGCAAAGGCATGTGTGGGGGAGGGGATATTCCTGCTTCCGTAGTGCAGGGATGCAGACCCTAGCCGCATTGACCAGGAGGGCCAACGGGGAAAGCTTGTATCTATGTCTTGGGAGATCAGAGAGATGCAACAGGCATTTGGCTGGATCACTACCTAAGATGAAATCAGTAGGTTGTTTAACAGTTTACCATTATTTTTATTTTTATGTAGTTCTTAAATTAAAAATGTATTGATGTTTGGGAATCACTGGATATTCTTATTATTGTGACTACAGCTCTGAATTTTATATTGGTTTTAGATTCCAAATAAATAGTACATAACAAACACATAGTGGGGGTTTCTCACATTTGACTGCAAAAGTCGAAAGGTGTAACTTATTTTTACATTGCAAGTGTCCAAAAAAATGTTTTTTTTTATAGATTTCAGCGTTAAATACTTGAAAACCTATTTCCCTTGTCCCTCTCAATGCACATATTGCATGGTTAATAAATTGTGATCCTGCCAATCCCCTTCTTTAATCCCCCTTTCCTGTTGTTTTCTGACCACACTGGGCACAGAAGCAGATCAATCCTAGAGTGGGCGGTTTGCACCTCTCCTTCTGACTTGGAAGCTTCAGGAGGCCATTGACACATAGTGTGACTGTGAAGCTTGATACACACAATACAATTTTTTTTTTGTTCAACCCAGCGAGCTGTGTGAAAAAAACTGACAGATCACTGTACTAACACCAGCCAAGTTAGTACAGCAGTCTCAAAATTATTCAAAAAGTGTGGCGCTATAAGCTACGTGTAAAGGTGATAAGTGAATAATACAAAAGAATTATATTACATATTCAGTGACTTCAAAAACAGATATTCCGGTATAAATCAGAAAAAATCTCCGTGAATGGATGTGATAGTGACAAATGATAACACTTAAATACGTAAACTGAATTAGGTAATGTAAAAAGTCACAAAATAATATTGAATACAAAGTCCAAATAAGTGAACAAACAAAAGCAAAAAGTCTGTGATGACAGTGCAAAAATTGATGATAAACAGGTGTCTCCTGGGCATGCAGGGGGATTGTTCAGGCCCTGCAACCTGGTAGATAGGTGGGCCGTAGGGAGACCAGAGGTGCACAGAGGATTGAAATCAGTGCCAAGACCATCACCAGAAACCAAGGAGGCTTACCAGAAAAATTGGCCTGAAATGGCATATGCCATACAGGTCAAAAAGGCTTGATGACCAACAGGTCTAGGTATTATATCTGGTCAGATGACATCACACAGATGGGGGAAGAAATCAGCACGGCTTCCTCGTCAATGGGTACACCATGAGCCAAGCGAATAATTTGTATAACATGTGAGGAATAAAAACACTCACATAGCGTGATAACGTTTCATCTTGGGTTTATTTAAAAATATTGAATCAAGATCAACTCACATTTTCAGAAGATAAAACAGGCATGTAATCTTGGAGCGGTAGTCATGAGGGGTCCACCCTCCAGTACAGCATTCTCCCCTGCTGTGCTACTGTGTTCTGACAGAGGGGCCTCCCTCCTGCCAGAAAACACAGGTCAGCACTCAACACAGAGCTGACCAGATGCCAATTGGCTGCTGGTTTTCCAGCATGCCCGTTTGGCAGGAACCTGGCTTCTTTTGGACAGGGAGCTGTACACACAGGCCGAATGTCGGCAGGTCTCTACTGTACTAGCTGATGTCAGAAGATATTTGTCCTGCGTGTACCCGACATTAGTCCCTGAAGCCCCCCATGTACCATATAGTGTATACAGGGAGTGCCCAGGGATGTCAACCATCCCTCTATTGCCACCTATCAAGAGGATACTTAAGAACAACAAAAATTAAAGTGGAAGTTAACCCTTCTATCGTTTTCAGCCAAGGAAGCTGCCATTTTGGCCCCTATCTAATCTTCAACTGCCATGATGCTGCACATGTGATCAGTTATGACACCAACTATTGGATGGTTTGACAGTTTGGTTGAAAGCACAACCAATGTGACAGTTAGCATTTCCGGCATGCTTTTTGAAACAATTAAATTGATGGGTTTACTTCCGCATTAAGTATAACTCCAGGTCGGTACACACACACTAGCGGTACTCAGAATCCTTACATCAAGGTGCCTACCTGGCTCGCCACTGAGAAAACTTCAATAAAACATGCGTGTGGATGGACACACACTGTTGTTTCATGCTCCTTAGCATGAAACGTGTCAACTTATCGCCTTCAGATTTGGTGCTTTCATGTTTATTTGTGGATACTGCTTTAATAAGATGTTCAGAGTGTCCTCACAACAGTGTATGATGCAACTAAAAATATATATATATATATATATATATATATTGCTTTTTTTTAATTATTATTATTATTTCTATAAAGAATAATAATTAGCTGTCTAATTACAAACCGCGCTCCTGTGCAAAATTACTCTATATAAACAACATAATGTCGTTTACGGACGTAAACGAAGGTGATACGCCATTTCCGCTCGTATTTTATTTCCTGCTTTTCCTGTTTGTATTTTGCCCGCATGTACCCTTCATGTGGGGAATGTGGTTTTAAGCCGTCTTTAGCTTAAATAAATATTTTGGCTTAATTCACTATGGGAGTTTCTTATCCATCTCTTCCCAACTTCAAACATTCACGGTCTTTGTGACCTACCCTGGGAAGTCCGGTCGCATGCATCCAAGTAAACTTACCGCTGATCAAGACGCCTGAGTTCCAATGCCTGAGCTCCAGCATCTGCACCTGGCCATGATCAGGAGAAGCCTTGTAGGTTAACCCCAAAGCGCATCTGACTCCTGTCATGGGAGTCACCTCCATCTGGTGAGTAGGCTGTGTGGCTGGTGATGGCAATTGAATGCTGCTGTTTTGCTGTACCCAAGGAAGATATGCCTAGAAGCTCTACCCACCCAGAAGCTCTGTTTTCAAAATATATTATATATATATTCATATATTTTTTGAACATTAATTTTTGAACACTAATTTGTTGTACACATTGGTTAATAATGGTGGACTTTCTTTTTGAATTTTGAATTTTCTTTTTGAATTTTGCACATCTGATTAATTTAACCTTTGCCTGGTATCTTTCACTATGATAATTTAGCACTCAGTTGGCAGATATATATATTTTTTCACAATTTTTCACGGTTTCATTATGTTGTTTATATAGAGTAATTTTGCACAGGAGCGCGGTTTGTAATTAGACAGCTAATTATTTTTCTTTATTTTCTTCATTTATAACGTGCTGCTCCTCAATCAATTTAATTTTCCATATGCGCGAGTAGGTAAATCTTTTTACCAATTTTGCATTATTATTTCTATGACTGGAAGCGTTGGAAATTGTGACGTCAGCGCTTCACCCTGTGCTTCCCGCAGTGTGCATTAGAAGCTGCAGCAAGTCAGAAAGAGTCTGCCTCATTTTCTGGCTGGAGGATGTTCGCCATCATATCAGATGTGCCCCAGTGCAAGGAGCATGCCGATAGAAGGAGAGAGCAGAGTAATAAGGAGATGAGCCAATCAACCCGCTGTTAACCTTTTACTATCTAGGGACTAGACTAGGGAAGTAAGGTAGGGGGAAAGAAAAAGGAGACCTGGATAGACAGAACTTTATATCCTTTAACATGTAAAAGAGCTCTCATATAGACATTTAATTTGTGTATTCAGCTGTTTACTTGGAATTTGGCCTAAACCCCACATTTAAATTTGGCAGTGAACCTTAGAGCCAGAAAAGATATGGGGGTCCTGTGTTTTAGAACAAGGAAGCAATGGGGATGGTACATTTTATTTAAAAAATGCTTAGTTACACTTCACATGTCAGTAACAGGTCATTTCATTTTTCATTTTACAAGTTCCAGTTCTGCATTACAGGAACACTCCGGTCAAATCTGAATATATCTTTCCTGGAAAGTATTTTTTAATCCAGAAAATGTTTGTATACACTTAATCTCACCACTGTGCTGAATCTGCTGGTTGCCAGTATTCTAGCGTTTTGGGAAACATCCACACCTGTTATTCTGTAAGCCAAATATTCCTAAAATTTATGTGTAGCCAGGTGCTGGCTAACATTGCCTGTGTCATCGTGGGACATTCTGTAACACCAGCTTCAGTGAACCTGTTTCCCTCTAGTGCTCAGCCTAGACACTGTGTCATCATATCCTGAATACAGTGCACGCAGAGACCACAGCTGAGAACAAGGGATTATGGGATATGTGGTCCGAGGAGCCAGGATTTTCATTGGAGCCAGACTGCTGCTGACTACAAGCCATACTGCTGCAGACTACAAGTTTCAGCTGGTTGTCCTCCCCCAGAATGCTGGGGGAGGACACTAAGAGCCTGGTCCAGGGAGGAGCCTTTCTCTTGAGACCAAGGCCTTCAGCTGAGAGCAGGGACCTGGCAGCTCTGGGAGATGTGAGTAGGCACCATGGCCTAGATGGCATGGAGAGTCTCCAGCGAGTGAGCGAGCAGATCCGCTATTGCTAACTCCCTGTTGGCCGAGTGACTGTCAGGGGTCACTCTCATCGTCACCGGTACAGTTACAGCAGAATCACAGCATCGCTAGCTGCATGGCCAAGAACCCTTCACTGGTTGTAGATTCTTCAAGAGCCTGTTCCGGGACATCCTATTCCCTTGAGCCTTGGTATCACCTGGGTTGGTGAGCGGGCAGAATCTCACCCTGCATACAGTACACCCTACAAAGACACTGCATGCAGACACCTTTATTCCATCTCTTTACATTAAAGCCTAAAAAAGGAAACACTTTGCACCAAAAGTCACCAAACGTCACAGGAAATCCAAAATGGTCACGGGAACAGGAGGGGTGGGAACATATTTAATAGGGACACCTGTTTAGGTGACAACAAAAAGACTTAAATAAACATTTGTTGGTACTGTAGAGCTCTGAATGAAGATTTTAATAGGTATTTAGATCTGTCAATAGTTTCGCTAAAAATCTTCTTTCTAAAATCCAGTGGGTGAATTGTCCCTGGGTTGTAAGTTTGATAAAGTGAAAAGAGTTCCAGAAATATGAATGCAAGACCAGTTCAATCTTTATAAAAAGGAAAAGCTTTCCAGATGTAGGAATGCAAGACCAGTTTAATTTGTATTTTTCATAAAAACTATAGCCAATGCATTTTTGGATTTTAACTGGTCCCCCTTTATGAGGGCTTGTTAGAGTGGCAACCAGAGCAGGCCCTCAATTCATAATAGGAAAACTACTTCTGGACACCTTCTCTCATTCCAGCTTATTCCAACCCTTACTTGCATCAAACCTGATGAAGGGAGATTAGATAAACCTCGAAATGTGATGGCGATCATCTTTACAGTTGCAAAATAAAATATGAATAAAAATTTTATTGTACTCCCAACCATACGTCTGGCACTCCATTCAATTGACTAATGCCGTGTACACACGATCGGACTTTACGGCATACTTAGTCCGGCGTACCGGATTTCGTCAGACAATTAGATCATGTGTGGGCTCCAGCGGACTTTGTTTTCTCAAAAGTTTGACGGACTTAGATTTGAAACTTGTTTCAAATCTGTTAGACGGACTCGAGTCTGGTCGAAAAGTCCGCTCGTCTGTATGCTAGTCCGACGGACAAAAACCGACGTTAGGGCTGCTATTGGCTACTAGCTATGAACTTCCTTGTTTTAGTCCGGCCGTACGTCATCACGTACGAATTCGTCGGACTTTGGTTGACTGTGTGTAGGCAAGTCCGTTCATTTGGAAAGTCCGTCGTAAAGTCCGTCGAAAAGTACGCCAGACAAAGTCTGCCGTAAAGTCTGCTCATGTGTACATGGCATAAGAGGGGAATACATCCTAGTTTGTAGATATTTCCCTTCCTCCATAAGCAACCAATGGGACACAGAGAGATTCAGATAGTCACCAGCACTTGAAAGTGTTCATTTCACTTTTTTACTCTGAAAACTGAGCATCACATAGTAAATATCAACATTTCAGGCTTTGCTATGTGTCTCCCTTCTTCAAGGCAGTAAAAATGACCCTGCCTTGGAGAAAGGACTCTAAGTCAATTATAGCATTTACCGACATTAATTTTCAAAATAAAAACATTTGATGGATTACAACATGCTGTCTCCCAATGGGACACAGCAACAACAACAAAAAAGTTTCTATACATAATTCCACCCCTCAAATTCTTTCTGCAATATAATTTGGATTACTTATACTGAGAACATATTGTGGTTGTCATGGCCGAACTCTTCTTCTACCATCTAACATTGATGGATTTCTGGTCCTTGGCAGCAATTATGGTGGCCAGCCATAATGCAGTGCAGCCTGGATGCTGAATGACCTTTTTAATAACAGATATTTCTACAAAAATGCAGGTTTACACCTGGCTAACTGGCATTTTGGTATCTGAGGAGGGAAAGGGCTGCAGATGGGGTTCCTCACGAGGGAAAATATAGTGATCAGTCTAGAAAAGTCAGCCTGCCAAATCAACTTTCCCCAAGCAGGCTTGGCCAGGATTGGAACCATTAGCCAGGATAAGCCTGCAAGCATTTCCTGGTCTGTCTGTACTGGACCAGGAAAGTCTAGGTTCAACAGTCTATTATCTGAACTCATCCTAAAGCCCAA
The DNA here is from genome assembly GCA_037952925.1 of Lithobates clamitans. Classification (NCBI taxonomy): domain Eukaryota; kingdom Metazoa; phylum Chordata; class Amphibia; order Anura; family Ranidae; genus Lithobates; species Lithobates clamitans. Next base: position 2,610,379 of record JBBGZY010000283.1, read on the forward strand.
CTTCAATCCAAAACATTTTTAGTTTTTCATTTATTTATTTTTTATAGCTGCTGTTCATTGCTTTCTTACTCCATTTGTCTAAATAAAACTTCAGACTGAGCTGTCTAATAAGAGATATGTTACCGTGACAAGTCATAAATGTGTAAATTTTAGCTTGAGTTATTGAGTTCAATAGACAATAGGCTTTTTTTTCCCTCAAAGAAGTAAAGAGAGATCCTGGAAAATATGAATGGGATCCTAAAGCTCAACCTGCTTGTTAAAAAAAGACAATGACACTACAAAGCTCTTAGCTAATTCCCTGGTCATCTCTCGCCTCGACTACTGCAACTCCCTTCTCATTGGCTTACCTTTACATAGGCTTCCCCCCTTCAGTCCATCTTGAATGCTGCTGCCAGGCTCATCTACCTTATCAACCTGTCAGGAATCAGCGGCTAAGGACACCAGACACGTAGCTACACAAGGGAACTGAGACCAAACAATCAAAGTATATATCTTTAAGGTGATATTTAGAGAACCAACCCCACTGACAAAATCACTAACCAACAAAACTAAAGACTAAGTACAACTATATATAAGGTACAGATAGGGGTACAGGGAATGCATGGATACAAGGTGAGGGGGATCACGACTGGGTACTGAGCAGAGGGAGGCAGGAGCAAGGCAGGGGGGTGCAGACTGGATCAGGCTAAGCAGGAATAACAGGCAGCAAGGAAGGGACCAGAGTCATGCCGCGCCGGGGGAAGGGAGGAGCAGCCTTAAGTAGCCCCCCGGGAGCTGAACACTTATGTGCCTGATTACCATTGCCTGCTGGCTCCTGGGAGACACCTGCTGGTGGACACTGGAGTTGCAGCAAACAGCCCAGAGCAGATAGTGCCACCAGCAGGTGAACTCAACCCTAACACAACCATGTCTGCTACCCCTCTCTGCCAATCCCTTCACTGGCTTCACTCACCCAACAAATTAAATTCAAAATACTAACAACTACTTACAAAGCCATCCACAACTCAGGCCCCACCTACATCACTGACCTAGTCTTAAAATACCAACCTAATTGTTCTCTTACTTCCTCCCAAGACCTCCTGCTCTCTAGCTCCCTCATCACATCCTCCCATACTCGCCTCCAGGACTTTTGCAGAGCCTCTCCCATCCTATGGAACTCCCTTCCCCAATCTGCCCGACTATCTTTTACTCTATTAGCTTTTAGACAATCCCTGAAAACCCTCCTCTTCAGAGAAGCCTATTCTGCCCACACCTAACAACTATACTTTGATTTTCTCCACTGGCTCACCCCCCATAGCTATTACCATTTGTATCACTTGTCCCTCCCTTCTAGATTGTAAGCTCTAACGAGCAGGGCCCTCTGATTTTTTATTATTATTATTATTATTATTTAAGGTAGTTACATAGCACCATCAATTTACGCAGTGCTTTACATATGATTTCTCCTGTAATAAATTGTTTTGTAACTGTACTGTCTGCCTTCATGTTGTTGTAAAGCGCTGCGCAAACTGTTGGCGCTATATAAATCCTATATAATAATAATAATATCAGTGCTTAATATTTAAAATTTAGCTGAAAATATATATATATATTTTTTACAATAACAAATGAATACATTATGTACAACACACTATACATTCTGTATAAAACTGAACACCAGAAAGATATCAAATTACCAACTGATGCAATTATATGTTCAGCAAAAAAAAAATTAAAAATCACTAAGAGGTCTATCTATGCATGTTTTCATCCAGGATTCACACATTTATCACAAAGATTCACACATTTTTCTAATTCTAATTCAACTGGAAAAAATGTGTGAATCCTGGATGAATGGTGGGAACCCTGGCTGATTTTTTTTTTTAAAAGAGCCCTTAATGCATTTTAAATGTATCTAGAGTAAATCCATTTGGAGAGAAGGTGTTCAGCACTTGGAGCCAATCAGGACCTGCTGTAGTGAACATGTGCTGTGAGAGATAACTCCCCAGTGTAATGCTGCTCATTCAGTCATAGCCTGGCTGGGGGCAGGGAGGTGACCAAGCACAGAAAAGTGAGGTCACCTACCAATATGTGCAGTTCGTCAGGGCTGTATACATTTCAGTAAAGGATGGACAGCAATATAGATCCTTGGTAGGTAAGGCAGTTCCCATAAATCATTATCACAATTGTGTATATTTCTTTTTTCCTTGAGTTTAGTTTTATTATTTTTTTTTTTTTTTATTTTATTGAAGTTTTACAGGTTTACAATAAGCTCAACAGTCTTGTACAACACAACGTCATCAGACAAAACCAACTTGACATGTACATTGCAAAAAACAAATGTGTCGTTGTAATGCCCCGTACACACGGTCGGACATTGATCGGACATTCCGACAACAAAATCCTCGGATTTTTTCCTACGGATGTTGGCTCAAACTTGTTTTGCCTACACACGGTCGCACAAAGTTGTCGGAATTTCCGATCGCCAAGAACGCAGTGACGTCAAGCACGTACGACGAGACTAGAAAAGGCCGGTTCAGAACCAAGCGCAGCACCCTTTGGGCTCCTTTTGCTAATCTCGTGTTAGTAAAAGTTTGGTGAGAGACGACTCGCGCTTTTTCAGACTCGTGGCTTTCAGATCGTTTTCTGCCATTCAGTTTGTGCTTGTGGGTTTGTATCTGCTCTTCAGTGCGTGCAAGCAAGTTCCGCGTGACTTTAGTCACTGTATTCTTGTTCGTTCGTTACTGGTTTTCAGGTCGCTCTTCACAGGCCTTGCTGTTCTTCAATGCGTTCTGTTACTTCGTTCTGAGCAGCCGACCGTTTTATAGCCATGTTTCGTATGCGTACTCCTCGTAGAGTTCGTGCTGTGCGGGGGCTTGGTGTTGGGGTCCTGACCTTGACACAAGTCCAGTCCATGAACAGGGTGGGGAGGAGTTCATGGACCAAGAATTGGTTGCTTCAGCGTGACCAGTTCTGTCATATGCCTTTGCTCCGTGAGATCCGTGAGAATAATCCTGATGATTTCAGGAACTTTCTCAGGAAGATGGACCCCGTATTTCACCGTCTGTTGGCTTCGCTGACCCCCTATATCAGCAGGCAGGATACCTGCATGAGGCAAGCCATCACACCGGAGCAGAGGTTGGTCGCTACCTTGCGGTATTTGGCCACAGGGAGAAGCCTGCAGGACCTTAAGTTTTCGACAGGCATCTCCCCCCAGGCTCTGGGGATCATTATCCCAGAGACCTGTTCTGCCATCATACAGGTCCTGCAGAAGGAGTATATGAAGGTAAGATTTTTATCCTTTTATATCACATTTTATTGTATTGAATGTTTGCTAATATATTGTATTTCTGTCCTCATTCCCTAATTACCATGATTGTATTATGCTGTGAATGTCCCCTTTGTCCTCATGCATGCTGGATTTTTATGTAATTATTATTTTAGGTCCTTCATACATATTTGCCCTTCAATAACCTCCCCAGCATGGTGTCCCCTGCCCTATATTCACCTCATGTAGTCACTTAACAATGTATTTTATCAGCTCCATAGTAGTGCTTTACCCCAAACACCCCCTAAAATGTTTGGAAATGTTATTTTGGATTTAAATTCAGGCAGAGGGCCAGAGGCTTTTTTTTGTGGTGTCCCCAAATTTTTGGTAACCCTCCCTCCCCCAACTGCTAAGTCAGCTGATCCCAATTCTCTATCCTCAATCATCTATCTGCTGACTTTGCCAAACCCATACACAATATACCCATCTCTATAGTGCTCAGATTTATGGATGAATTCCCCAAAGCATGTAGTGCAAGGGCCTGCCTGTATACTTTCCAATGGTACTGTTTAAAGTTCTTGTATCCTATTATGATCTTGATAGGTAATAGCATGTCCAAATGTGCTCAAATGTGTACAGTGTGTATTTATATCTTTGTATTATGACACTTCTTACCTGTCCAGTGGGCTGCCAATAGTGTAACTAAGGAGGGGCTGTTCCAAGTAATACCCTGTATTTAGGCATTTATCTCTCAATGAAGTGAAGAGGGTTACCTGTCCAAGAGTCCCCCCCCCTATAATGTTAGAAATGGCCCATGAGAGGGGGAGGAGGAATATGATAGGTGTACCTTATACTTTGTTGTTGTTAAATTCCCCTTAATAAATGCTATCTGGAGGTTGACCCAAAATGTTTGTGTCTAATCTGCTTGCCAGGTTTCTGTGAAAAAATAGTAATGTTTATTGTTTTTTCCTCAACAGTTTCCTTCCACGCCACAGGAATGGCAGACTGTGGCCTCCCACTTTGCCCAGCGGTGGGACTTTCCTAACTGCGGAGGGGCAATTGATGGGAAACACGTCCACATCGTCCCACCACCCAACTCGGGGTTGTACTATTATAATTACAAGGGGTTTAATAGTATAGTGATGTTGGCGGTGGTGTCGGCTAATTACGAGTTCTTGTATGTGGACGTGGGGAAGAATGGCCGGATGTCCGATGGTGGAGTGATCGCCCAGACGGAGTTCTACAGGCGTCTCCAGAATGGCAGTTTGGACTTGCCACCTCCAGAGGACAATGTTGAAGGTCTCCCATTTGTGTTCGTTGCTGATGAAGCATTTGCGCTGGGGGACCACCTGATGCGGCCATTCCCGATGAGGACCCTCACCCCGGAACAGAGGGTTTTTAATTACCGGCTGGCCAGAGCCCGAAGAGTGGTGGAGAACACATTTGGAATCCTGGCCAGCCGGTTCCGACTATTTCTGACACCCATCCATATGGCGGAGTATAAACTGAACCATATTATACTGGCGTGCTGTGTTCTCCATAATTTTTTAAGAAAACATTCAGCCAACTATGCTGGCTCAGTTGGGCCTGAGGCCGAAATACCAAATACATCAACAATGACGGCACTTGAAAGCGGCCGTCCTGGCTTGCCCTCCCTGAATGCCCGTGATGTCCGGTTACGATACCTGGAGTTCTTTGCGGGTAGGGGGGCTATCAATATGCCAGACAATCTGTGACACCTTTTTCAAATAAAAAACAACCAAAAGCTATTCTTGGTGGACATTTCCTGCTTGTGTTTGTTTTAGCTGACCCTGACAGAAATGTGTTGAGTGCAGAAAATGTCGTGATTGGGTAACCTTATAAAAAACAGTGTTAGCTGGTACTTCCTAAATGCAAAAACACATTTCACTACAAGTGCACTTGCAACTGCACTGAACCTGCACTTGTAGTGCAAAGTGTATTTGCCCTTAGGAAATAACCCCCATTTGTGCATAAAACAGCAATTACATCACCCCAAAAGTGTTGTAGTGTTGAGACAATAATCCACACATTCTTGAGTAAGGCACTTTTTTATACCTGCACAATCACATGCGCATTTACCCAAGGTTTTTAAAACAAACCAACATGTTTGTTGTATAAAATGTTTGCATTAGCATTATGAAAAATCAAAATATCCATTTCTGATAAAACAGGCCTGTGTAAAACCAACAAGAAAGCCAAAAAACTAGAACTTACAAAGTTCACATTAGGTAAAACCTGAAGGCTATATCAGACATCAGTATTTAGGAACTGGGTTTGATATAGCGTTCAGATGGGGGGAACTCACCCCCTGGAAAAGCCAAATTTGGAAGATGCACACCAATTTACGAATGTCAACATGTGCTATCTGCCATCAGGGGGGATCAACGGACGTGTTTTGGGGGAGCAAGCCCTTCCTCAACGCTACTTTATAATTGAGGAAGGGGTTGCACCCCCAAAACGCGTCCATTGATCTCCCGTGATGGCAGATAGCACATGTTGGCACACTGTGTGCATCCTCCAAATTTGGCTTTTCGAAACATTGTAAAAATTTAAATTACATAAAACAGGTGATTTTGTGGGGTTTAAATTCGCCCCAAAACATCAATGATGTTATTATTTTTTTTAATAACATCAGTGATTTGTTGCTGGATGTTTTGCAATTGGAGATTACATCCCATGATCTCCCCTATCAGTATCTGGGCACTTTCTGATGTAAAGCGTTCTCTCTCCCTCACATCATGATCACCTAAAAAGAGATAAAGAACAAAAAAAACAGGTCTCAAAAATCTACCACCAGCCATCTCTTTTACCTGAGTCTGTGGTCGCAGACACTCACCTGTTGTGGTGCCAATCTCCACCACGTCTTCTTCTTCCTCCTGCTCTTCTTCTTGGTTTTGCGGTATTTCCCCTTCTTCCAGAGGGGGGGGGCTCTGGTCTCCTGGGATGAGGAGTGACCTCCGAGTCTTTTCTCCCCTATGTAAAACAAAAATGGTATACTTAGCACACAGATATTTGATGGCAGAACTATAGAACTAGGAAACATTGCTTGGAAGTGGGGTACAATTGTCTATTTTAGCCAAGTTCAAAGATGTATATTTTGTATTGCCCTTTGTCAAGCTGCAATACTTTACCTGTTTGGTACAAGCTTCACAGATGTAACCCCCCCTATAGTATACACTGGAGCACCTGTGTGCCCCCCCCCTAATAAAAATGGTGTTCTGGGGTCCCACACTAGTGCTCCAGTGTCCAGATGTGAAAACAGCTGCTCAGTGTCCTCTCCTTACACACAATCTAGTTTGCATTTCATTCTAGTAACAAACCCATCTACACAAACAAATATTTGGCATCCAAGTAGGCCCAAAAAAAATGTGTGAAAATGCATATGGCCTAAACAATGGTGTTCTAGAGGCCGAAAGAAAAATGTTTTATACGAACGAATAATGGGCCCATGAACATTAAAGTTGCCCTTTTAAACGTTACAATTACTAAAAGCATATGGAGCAGAACGAACGGAATAAAGACAGAAAGAATATGAACACAGCACAACTACTTTCGGATCTTTCGGTACTGCTCCGGCTCTCTCAACTTCAGGTCCGACCACCGCTTCCTGAGCTGATCTTTAGATCTTCGTACCCCGAAATTCCTCTCCAGACTCCGGACCACTTTACCAATGATTTTGGCCTTTCGGATGTTGGGGTGGGGGTAAGGCCCATATTTTCCATCATAGTCGGACTTCTTCATGATGTCGACCATCTCCAACATCTCCCCAAACGACATATTTGTGGCCTTAAAACGTCTCCTTCTGGATCAGGACGTGCCTGGATCCGGGCTTTCCTCCTCCTCCTCATTGTTCGAATTATCACGCACCTGGTGTAACTCCGCCATCATGCTCTTCCCCCACTGCGGCGAACGAAAAGGGGCGGGGAATAGAATAGAAAGAACGTCAGGGGTGGGCGGAGTTACACACATGCGCAGTGTGTATAAAGCGTAACACGCGTGCGTATTACGTACGATCTGTGAGCGGAGGAAGGAGCATTGGACGCGCCGATCGTAAGAACGAAGGTAAGAGACAAACTTGGGCCTATACTGCTTCTAGATTGAGGCCTATATTGTAACAAGATTAGGAGAGTTTGGTGTGACATTAGGCTTTGTCTTGTGTTGTGTCTTGCAGTGAACATGGATATCTTAATGAGAGATACTGACTTCATGTCACTATTCATTGATATGCTAAGGGAGCTGCCCTGTCTGTGGGAGCTTACCCACCCCCATTTCAAAAACCAAGCAAAGAGGAAGGCAGCACTGGAGCAATTGTGTGAAATTGTGAAGCAGGTGATCCCCACGGCAGACATCACTTATTTAAAGATATTAATTGGTTGCCTGAGGAGCACATATTTGAGGGAGCGCAATAAAGTCCTGGATTCACAGAGATCCGGAGCAGCAGATGACATCTATGTCCCCAGGATGTTGTACTACGACAGGCTGCACTTTCTGGCAGGCCAGACTGAACCCAGGCCATCCCTCTCCAGTCTTCCTTCCACGCTTCCTTCCCCCCTGGCTGAGGCTTCTGATGCCCAACCTGGGCCTTCCAGGCGATATGTGGAGGAGCCCAGATTGAGCCAGGTATAGCATTCCTCTAAATATTTCTGCTTGTACAATCAATGATGTTACCTAGATGTTAGTTGGGAGTACTAATTTAGGATTGTGATTGATGATGCAAAAGCTAAAACCATGTCCCTTTTTCATACACAGGGAAGTCTCAGCCAGGAGGTGGCTGATCTGCAGGTCCCTCCAGCCACCCTGAAAACAGAAAGTGGCAGCAGGAGGAGTAGCCTAGAGGAGGCGGCTATCAGATTTTTTTGGAGGGCTACAGAGGTCCTGGGAGCACCACACACCAGGCAGGAGAACCTTGCGGCATTCATTGCCTATAAAATGCAGTGGATGGAGGAGGGCCAACAAGCCATGTGTCAGGCCCTCATATCAGAGGCTCTGGAGAAAGGTGTGAGGGGCCAACTTACACCTCACACACAGCTTTGGGATGGTCCTCCTCCTCCTCCTCCCTCTCCTCCAGGTCCTCCCAGTCCTTCTCCAGGTCCTCCCAGTCCTTCTCCAGGTCCTCCCAGTCCTCCTCCAGGTCCTCCCAGTCCTCCTCCAGGTCCTCCCAGTCCTCCTCCTCCACCAGGTCCTACTCCTCCTCCTGCCACATCTCCTACTGCACAGCCACAGCCCGGAAGGAAGTGTGAAAGGAAGACCAGAGAGTGATTGCCCTGGATCCAGTCTGGTCGGCCAAAAGATGCAGCCTCTTGTGGTACCACAGCCTGGGGACACTGATGTCATCTGCTGCTATCCAAGTCTCTGTGAATCCCGGACCAGACTGCCCTCCCTTATATATGGACTCCTCAGGCCACCAATTTTGAGGTTTAAGAATTGATGTCTGCCGTGGCGGTCCCAGGCTTCACTAATTTCTCCTGTTGATCCAGTGTTGCCTTCCTCTTTGTTTGGTTCTGAGCCCTTAATAAAGGATTTTTGTTTTGAATTATACTCTCCTATGTGTTTTACTTCAAAAATGATGGTTTGTTTGTGAGGATTCAGGTACATTTCTAATATACAATGTGAAATGAACAAGGGACACCAACACCAAACAATCTCCTGGAGATTAAATAATAAAAGATATCAATGGTGTTGGGGTAACTTGCCACACAAAACACACACAAAAATATTCTGGAGTAAAAATAAAAATAACTTTGAACAAAGATCAGCCTTGGAAAAAATCCAAACATTAAAGAAAAAAAAAGGCTTAAAAAGAAAAAAAGAAAAACATAAAAAATATAAAACTGTCAGATGTGACAACTATTAACCATATATTGAGGGAATCCCACTAAAAAAAACACAAATAAAACTTTGTGAGAAGTGTGTGTGAATATGAGCAGCAAAACGACTTAATTCTTGTCACATTATAAAGAAGAAGAGAGTGCGCTGTATTAAACCATTTTTAACATTGCAGCGTGACGAAAGTGCTGTATCCATTGCGAACGCTAAGTTTACCAGAACGAGCTGTCCCGTGTCGGAATTTCTTCTGAGCATGCGTGGCACTTTGTGCGTCGGAACAGGCCACACACGGTCGGAATTGACGCGATCGGATTTTGTTGTCGGAAAATTTTATCTCCTGCTGTCCAACTTTGTGTGTCGGAAAATCCGATGGAAAATGTCCGATGGAGCCCACACACGGTCGGAATTTCCGACAACACGCTCCGATCGGACATTTTCCATCGGAAAATCCGACCGTGTGTACGGGGCATAAGTCAACTTCTTATCTATTCCCTTGAAGTATGCACCTGACTAGATCTATGTCAAACCATTTTGTCTGTATCTCTTTGTGGGTACTATGGACAAGAATGATATGGGTAAGAGGTGTTATACGGTGCTTTGTATCAGGAGGTGGGAGTTTGCGTGTGTGGTGAGCTTTGCGTGAGGTATAGACGTACACCAACATTATCAACCCTCGCCCCCGGTCACCCCTAAATGGTTCTGACTGTGACTGGGGGGTGTACATATGCGTAGCTATGGTGCAAGTAAGGTCGGTACTTCGTATTGTGTGGACGAGCCCAGTTTATAGGTAGAAAAGTCCCAGGCTTTAAAAGGCCTACAGTAATTTCGGGAAGTGGAGACTGTCTCTGAGAACCCTCCAGCGGTGTGTACCCATCTGTGTAGGCCTTGAGGACCTTAGTTTACAATGTTGATAAAAAGCATTGTTCAATTTACTGAGCATGAGGAAAGTGTGTAGTGATAGAGTGGGGAATGAGGGGGGTTAGGGGGTGGGGAGGTGGAGGACTATGGCCTGGTTATCAATGATAACTACGGATTGCTCTAGGATGAGGAAGATGAGGTACTATTTGAAGTGGTTGCTGCCGACTACTCTCTAAAGAAAGACCAGCATGCCCAGGTTTCCCAGTATTTTCTTGGCTGTTCTCTGGATTGGTGTATGAGGCTTTCCATTTCAGCCATTCTGTCAACCCGCTGTATCCATTCTGCAATTGTGGAGGGAGAGGTACTCCTCCACCGTACCGGGATACATTGGTTGGCTGCAATAATGAGGTGAAGAACAAGGGATTTTTTGTAGGCTGATCGTGAGATGGAGGTGTACTGTAGTAGGAATTGAGCGGGAGTAAAATCAGAGTTTAGCTTTAATATGTACAGACTAAAAATAGAAATAAGGCTTCAACAAAGTTTTAAAGTGCTTAAATTCTTACAATAAATATAAATCTTGGAGTGGGGAAGGGTCAAAGTTTATGTATTATTATTATTATTATTATTATTATATTTTTACTAGGAAACTCTTTCTTTTGTGGTTACCTAAATAAAAAAATTAAAAAAGAATGAATATCTGAGGAAAGATGTGTTTCGTTTTTCTACACACATTCTTTTTCTCAACCCGGAAAGGACAATGGTCACTGAATTGGTAAAAGTTGTCAATTGAGTTAATCATTTTGAACCATTACATTTCACTAACTGTGCTATAGACAAAACAAACAAGTCACTCAACGCTATGTCAGTGTAATATACTGTATATACAATAGGTTAATGGTTAACAATCAATTGCTTTCTTACATTTCTTCAAAATAAAAATCAAAGCCATAAAAATGTACATGCAAAATTGTATTTTTCCTTTTTTTTTAAATATGTTTATGTCTCCTATGGAGTATTCAATAGTGTGATTTTTACTCATGGGGGTTGATTCACTAAAAGGAGTAGAGCATGTTTATTTTAAAAGTGTATTTTCAATTATCTTCTTGAATGTGGTTGAACAAACTGAATATTCACTTTGCAAAGAATATTACCTCATGTGCAAGAAGAAAGAAAACGAAAAAATAAAAAAACAGGATTTTTGCTTGAATATGATTGGGTGATTAAAGTCATTTCAACTTCACCACAAATGAATGTTCTGTTTGCAAACTGACTCTTCGCTTAACTCAGTGAAGGAGGTGAAGTTGCGCTGACTTCAATTATTCAATCATGTGCAAGAGAAAAGTCTTTGTTTTTTCTTTGCACATGATTGCATATTCTTTGCAAATTTTTTTTTTTTTACTTTGGTTAATCTCAATTTAATTCACTAAAACAAGTGCAAATGTATTTTGCAAAGTCAACATGTCCTACTCATATTACCCACTTGCCTACTTTGCACTTTTACCCCCTTTCCTTCCCAGGCCAATTCTCAGCTTTCAGCGCTGTCACGCTTTGAATGACAATTATGCGGTCATGCAACACTGTACTCATATGAAATGTTTATAATTTTTTTCACACAAATGAAGCCTTCTTTTTTTGTGATATATAATCACCACTGGGTTTTTATTTTTTTGCTAACTAAATTAAAAAAAGACCGAAAATTAAAAAAAAAAAAATCATAGTTTGTTATAAAATTTTGCAAACAGGTAATTTTTCTCCTTCACTGATGAGTGCTGATGAGACAGCACTGATGGGCACTGATGGTCACTAATAGGCTGAACTGATGGGCTGCACTGATAGGCATTGATAGGTTGCATTGATAGGTGGCACTGATGGGCACTGATAGGTGGCACTGAAGGGGACTGATAGGAGGTCCTGATAGGCAGCATTGATGGGCAGCACTGATAGGCAGCACTGATGGACACTGGTAGGCGACACTGATGGGCACTGACAGGCAGCACTGATATGCAGCATTTATGAGAAGGCACTGATGGGCACTGATTGGCAGCACTGACGGGCACTGATTGGCAACACTGATATGTGACACTTTTGAGAAGGCACTGATGGGCACTGATAGGTGGCACTGATGGGCACTGATAGGTGGCACTGAAGGGCACTGATAGGTGGCCTTGATAGGCAGCACTGATGGACAATGATGGGCACTGATAGGCAGCACTGATATGTGACACTTATGAGAAGTCACTAATGGGTACTGATTGGCAGCACTGATGGGCACTGATTGGCAACATTGGTGACCACTGGTTGGCAAAACTGGTGGCCACTGATAGGCAGCACTGGTGGGCACTGTTGGGGCACTGATTATCATTTTAGAAGTCCCTGTCATACAAGCCAGTTATCGTCTCTCCTGTTAGCGTGAGGAAAGGAACGCCGATAACCAACTTGTGTTTGAGTGTCTAGGTGAGAGCGATCACGGGAGGAAGTCACATGACACCCTCCCAGAATTGGATGGCCGCGTTGTAGCCATCATTTGGCTATAGCGCAGTCAGCAAGTGATTAAGGTGATAGTAAAGTCAAGAATAGTAAAAACTGCTCACAGACAGGTTTATTTAGCAGAATAGACCCTAGACATCTCTTCTGTCATAAATGCACCCCCTGCTTGTCGGCGGGTAATGTAATCTGAGCTGCACATGCACAGTTCAGACCAACTTTGAAGCCCGCTCTGTGTGCCACATGCACAGGAGTGACGTCACCTCGGCCCTGGCATTCAAGCGTCTGAAGATACGAAACCCAGAAAGAAGATCGGGCAAAGATGGAAGTGTCGAGGACCAGGGAAAGCCGTGACAGTACAGCGTTGGGGGCTGAGTTTGTAGGTAAGTCTGTCATAATGTGCTAGTATGCGGTACATACTAGTACATTATTACTTAGACCAGCAGGGGGTCCCACCTTTTCAAATTGTGAGCAAGACTTTACTACCACTTTAAACCAGGTGAGTTATTGTTAACTTGAAAGTAATTTCTGAAGTGACTTCCACAATTAAAGTAGAACTAAAGGCAACTTTTATACATTTTGGAGTTAGGAGGACTGTAGCTCCTGGCAATTTTTTCAGGGGGCATTCCATTAGTGAACTCTCTCCTTACTGTCCCATACCAAAACAAGACGTGAAAGGAAATCACCAGGGTCACCAAAACTAGTGTTCCGATTGGAAGATTCTCCTTTTATTTCTGTTCTGGAGACAATCCTAAAATTGGGGATTTTCCTTTTACTTTGCATAATAATGACAGATAGAGAGGGTGACTCTCCCTAACAGGGCAGACAGCAATAAAACCTGAAAGGTGTCCTAATCCATCTTCACTCTATCCAACGCTAAAAAAAAGTGGTAGAATAAATTATTATTCTAGCCAATGAAATTAATTAATGCCCAAGCGCTTAACGCCTATAAACACGCCTAAATGCTTATAAAAGCATTAGATACTTTTACAAGCGTCAGGCGTTTTTTTCTGCCAAAACGCTACTGCTACGAGGAAAGGCTTCTAGGAGAGTTTTTCAAACGTCCCGTATACATGAGGCCTAAAGGGTTAGTCAACCCAAAACTGAGATTTCAGTTTTTGGTAGATACTGGACGGTTACTCCATGGTCTAACACTCACTCATATCTCTTGGGAAATCTGTTGGTAAGATTGACTGTACCCCTGGATCTGCACATTTTTTTAGGGCCATCCATTTTTTACTAATCCATCTGTGTTGGATTCATTTTTAGTTTTATGTAATTGAGAATATAAAAGGAAGAACAGGAACACAAATAAGTGGGTGTGTTTTGTGTGATTTTTTTAAATATATAGTTATGTTGTTGTACTTATTATCTAATTTTTGTAAAACACATCATACGATCAATGTAACATGCTTCAAAGAAAACACATTAGAAAGAGAAATTAATAAAAAAAAATAATGTAAAATCGCCTTAGATTTAGTAGCTTAATAAATTGGTGATCAAACGTTTATTTTTTATGAGGAAGATAAACATTTCTTATGTATCTTCTTGGTTATATATTTATTTTTGTCGTAGTATTTTTTTTAAAATATTGTTATGTTGTTGTAATTATTATCTATTTTTTGGAAAACAGGTGATACTATCAACATGCTTCTAATGCCCCGTACACACGGTCGGACTTTGTTCGGACATTCCGAAAACAAAATCCTAGGATTTTTTCCGACGGATGTTGGTTCAAACTTGTCTTGCATACACACGGTCACACAAAGTTGTCGGAAAATCCGATCGTTCTGAACGTGGTGACGTAAAACACGTACGTCGGGGCTATAAACGGGGCAGTGGCCAATAGCTTTCATCTCTTTATTTATTCTGAGCATGCGTGGCACTTTGTCCGTCGGATTTGTGTACACACGATCGGAATTTCCGGATTTTGTTGTCGGCAAATTTTATATCCTGCTCTCAAACTGTGTGTCGGAAAATCCGATGGAAAATGTGTGATGGAGCCCACACACGGTCAGAATTTCCGACAACAAGGTCCTATCACACATTTTCCGTCGGAAAATCCGACCGTGTGTACGGGGCATAAGAAAACACATTAAAAAGGGAAATGAAAAAAAAAAAAAAAATACATAAAATCTTAGATTTATTGGCATAATAAATTGGTGACCAAAAGTTTATTTTTTAAGAGGAAGATAAACTTTTCTAGTGTGACTTTTTTGGTTATATATTAAGTTGGCTGGTGTAGTGTTTTAAAGAACCTATTTTTTGTGTGATTTTTTTAATATATTGTTATGTTGTTGTAATTATTATGTAATTTTTGTAAAACACATCATACTTTCAATCTTACATGCTTCCAAGTAAACACATTAAAAAGGGAAATAAAAAAAAAATTACATAAAATCTTAGATTTATTGGCATAATAAATTGGTGACCAAAAGTTTATTTTTTTTGTCGTAGTATTTTTTTTTTTTTAATATTGTTATGTTGTTGTAATTATTATCTAATTTTTGGACAACAGGTCATACTATGAACCTAACATGCTTCCAAGTAAACACATTAAAAAGGGAAATTAAAAAAAAAAATTACATAAAATCTTAGATTTAGTGGCATAATAAATTGGTGATGAAAAGTTTATTTTTTAAGAGGAAGATAAACTTTTCTAATGTAACTTTTTTGTTCTATACTAGGTTGTCTGGTGTAGTGTTTTAAAGGACCTATTTTTGTTGTGCGATTTTTTAATACATTATTATGTTGTTGTAATTATTATGTAATTTTTGTAAAACACATCATACTTTCAATTTTACATGCTTTTAAGAAAACACATTAAAAAGGAAAATTTAAAAAAATCTACATAAAATCTTAGATTTCGTGGCATAATAAATTGGTGACCAAAAGTTTCTTTTTTAAGAGGAAGATAAACTTTTCTAGTGTAACTTTTCTGCTTATATATTAAGTTGGCTGGTGTAGTGTTTTAAAGGACCTATTTTTGTTGTGTGATTTTTTTTTAATACATTGTTATGTTGTAATTATTATGTAATTTTTGTAAAACACATCATACTATCAATCTTACATGCTTCCAAGTAAACACATTAAAAGGGGAAATTAAAAAAAAAAAAATTACATAAAATCTTAGATTTAGTGGCATAATAAATTGGTGACCAAAAGTTTATTTTTTTAAGAGGAAGATAAACTTTTCTAATGTAACTTTTTTGGTTATATATTAGGTTGTCTGGTGTAGTGTTTTAAAGGACCTATTTTTGTTTTTTTCAGAGTTATTTTTTTTATTTTGGCTTGTGTAGTATTTGTATATGTCATATATGGCCTTTTCAACAATTTTTTTATATTGTTATGTTGTTTTTGTTTGTATTATTATTATTATTATTATTATTACTTTGTTTTACATAACTAATATTACCAGGGTATTATTTTTTGCTCACTCTGAAATGTTTCCCTTTTGTCTATAGTCAGAAATCAGGGAGAAAAAAAAACAACATAGGGGAGGGGGGGTGGTTAGTAGCCTTTAATTTTCTAAATGCTGCTGTTTTGTAAGGCTGTGTCATGCATCTCAGTTCAAACATGCTTCTCCTCTTTATTATTCATGGGCCTTTTTCTCAGCCAGTGGTGTTGAATAATAAAACAGCCCGGGATCAAATGGACCAATTCTCCACGCCTGACACCAACTGCTACTGTTCTCTGGGCTCTGCCAAGCGTTGCCTCTGATAATGAGCGGGATTTGGTTAAACAGTAAATTAATGAATAATGAAATATCCAGGTTGATCAGTTAGAGAGCACGCTTGCTTTGCCCCTGGCTAAACGCTGGGGGCTGAAATTACTCTCAAACGGCACTTGCCTGTCTGCTGGGCTGGATAACTATTTTACAGACCATTGCTTGACAGAATGTTAGAATGGGAGGGCCGAGTTGGGGGGGGGGGGGGGTGGTGGCTGGAAATGAGCTACACTAAGGATTATCAAGGTATTGTATACAAAACAAGGGGAAGGAATAATCTTGTTACAATCTGAAGGGAACCTTGTTTCGAGACTTGTAAATAAGACAGGAAATAAAACATGAAACAGTCTAATTTTTGTAGTCAAATTGTTTAAATACTTAAGTTAGTATATTGGTAATATCATTATTTTACTTGGGTATCCATTTATTTGTATATAGTAATGTGTGTGTGTAGTATGTTATTATTATTATTATTTTTATAGCTTCACCAAAGCTGGTCATCTCCACCAGGCCACTTTGGTCTTAATTGAAGTAATTGTAAAGGAAATGAAAAAAAAAACAAGAAAAAAAACAAACAAACATGTTATTCTTACATGCTCTGTGCAATGGTTTTGCACAGAGCAGTCCCAATCCTCCTCTTCTCAGGTCCCCTGCCAGCGCTCATGGTCCCTCCCCCTTGCTGAGTGCCCCCATAGCAAGCCACCTGCTATGGGGCCAATTGAAGTAATTGTAAAGGAAATGAAAAAAAAAACAAGAAAAAAACAAACAAACATGTTATTCTTACATGCTCTGTGCAATGGTTTTGCACAGAGCAGTCCCAATCCTCCTCTTCTCGGGTCCCCTGCCAGCGCTCATGGTCCCTCCCCCTTGCTGAGTGCCCCCATAGCAAGCCACCTGCTATGGGGCCACCCAAGCATGCTCGCTCCCGAGCCTCGCTCTGTGTGTCCATAAGACACATAGAGCACAGCTCAGCCCCACTGGCTGTGATTGACAGCAGTGGGAGCAATTGGCCTCTGCTGCTGCGTCTCAGCCAATTAGAAGGGAAAGACCTGGGAGAGCCACAGCTCTTGTGCACATCGCTGGATCGGGATCGGGCTTAGGTAAGTATTGGGGTCTGGGAGGAGACAGCTGGACACTGCATGTTTTATACCTTCAGTCTTTACAACCAGTTAAAAGTCCTTTGAGTGACATGGTCTTCTCAGGTCATCGTTGAGAAGTTCCTAGAGTGATGTGGACTTCTCATCTTCCCTGCCTCACCTTCTTAGGTCCCCTGCCAGTGCTCTGGGCTTCTTCCCCTTCTTCCCCTTGCCGAGTGGCCCCATAACAAGCCACTAGCTATGGGGGCACCCATGTGTGCTTGGTCCTGAGCCCTGCTCTGTGTGTCTATGTCCCACAGTGACATGTTTCTCTTTGTTATTAACCAAATCTCTAGAGTTTCATGGTTCCCTTTACTTGGAGAGTGGTGATGGGTTAGAACATCTGTCAGTTGGGTTCTAGCTTTCTGTCTTCCTATACCAGTGACACCCGCACCCTATTTCTTATCCTGGACAGTTAGTGAGGGAAGATAGCCTTAATGAAAATGCTGACAGTAATAAAATCTCGACAGATGTTTTTACTCTTAGCAACATGTTCAAATGTTAAAAAAATGGCTTAAACTGGTCTTTAAGTTGTACACAATCAGGTATTTGAAGAGAAAAGAGGTTCAGATAAAGATTACACGAGACTCACCAGATCACCAACAGGACATTGACAAAAGATTTGCTTCTCTCTACAATAAAAAAGCTAAAGTTTCATGGCTCATTGCAGTCCATTATATAGAACCCTAGTTACAACTGATCCCAGGACCCCAGAATATGACTAGCCACTGTACTGTTACTATACTAAGTTACCTCTTTTAACATTTTTTTTAATACAGATACTTTTTATTGAGTTAAAATTATAGAAAGTTCAAAACAGGTAAGCCCAAACAGTAGGCTTGTATAAAAAGAAGCAAAAAAAAACCATGAATGGTAAAAGAAAAAGTGGGCAGGAGTTCAAAATGCAACCACATTACAGATAGAGCAAAACGGTTATGAGGAAGTAGACTATACATATCAAATCACATATGACATATACAATGAAACTTGATTTGTTGTAATAATTGTAAATGAAATTGAATAACAATACAAATGTGTACTTTGGGCTCCTGCTGTAGTGCAAGGTAAAAAACCCCAAGTGAATGAAATGTGAAATTTATACTCAGCGCTGCTCCAATCAACAATGAACAATAAACAATATAGGATAAAGCACCTACATAAATATAATCAATATCATAGTATTAATTAACAATGTAAAGTGCTCAGTGCAATTTTAGTGCAAAACGAATAAATTGCAATCATATAAAGTCCATCCATTATCCATTAGTTAACACTAGGGGGCGATCAAGGGGTTAAATGTGTTCCCTTGTGTGTGTTTCTAACTGTGGGGGCAGTGTAGGAGGAGACATATCACTGTTCCTAATTAGTAGGAACAGACGATCTGTCTCTTCTCTCCTGTCAGAATGGGGATTTGTGTGTTTACACACACAAATCTCCATTCTGGCTCTGACTCTCGCACCCGCCGGCCGCGCGCATTGGGTCCCCCGCCATGCAGTGGGTGTGCGCGCTCCTGCTATGGCTCCTAAAGGAGCCAACGTACAGGTATGGGGATTCGCGCAGGGGAGCCAACCTGCCGCAGTAAATGTACGTGAGCTGGTCGGGAATTGGTTAAAAAGTAAATAAATACTAAACACCTATAAAGCATGGTCCAGTTTACTTCAGTGGGAGAAAAAGAAATCCTTCCTGATCCTTTGAGGGCTATCGGATATTCCCTGGAATAATGACTTCTGGTGTTCTTCTTACTTAGAATTAATAGTATCCAGCTATATTTTGTGCATTTAGGAATGCATTCAGCTCTCTTTTAAAACAATCTGCGGACCAGCAGAAGCAGCTAGCAGCACACTCTGTTAGCTGCTAGGATCCCAGGCAAACTGTCTGTGACACATGGCTTATAAGGGTTCTCCCCCTGTCTCTTTTCTGGATCGTCTAGTATTTCTCTATCTGGTCATCTATTTTGAACCAGACATAGCCCCAATGGTGGAACTTGCTTTGGCTGCTGCCCCCCCTTGATGATCACTGATCCCCTGTGGGTTTGTGAGCCCTAACAGAGTGTGCTGGTCCAGAGACATGGCCATGTTCATTTTTGATTGCTTCCACCCAATTATGCCCTGAGGAAGACTACGCCTAGTTGAAACGTGTTGGGAATTTTGGTGGATATGCAATTTCTTTTAAATATGTAATGTTTGATTACCCCTGCCCCCTGTGAGGCTAGCAGGAGATGATTATAACCTATCAGGACATGGATTGTATAGACCAGCCATTTTAATCCACTGTATAATAAAGATGTTTTACTCTTATAAAAATACCGTATTTATCGGCATATAACACGCACTTTTTCCCCTTAAAATCAGGGGGAAATCGTGGGTGCATGTTATACGCCGATCCCCCGCCGATTGTGAGCCTTTTGGTGGCTTTCAGGCATTCTCGGCGGCTCTCGCAGTCCCGCGTGAGCCGACGAAAGCCACCGAGAATGGCCGAAAGCCGCCGAGAGCGGCCGAGACATGCCGAGAATGGCCAAGAGTGGCCGAGACACGCCGAGAATGGCCGAGAGCTGCCAAAAGCCACCGAGAGCAGCCGAGAGCCTCCGAGAGTGGCGGCGCCATTTTTAAACGGCAGCAGTCTACAAAAGACACAGGGGCAAGGCTGCAGATGGACACTGACAAGGCTGCAATGATGGACAAGGCTACAGATGGGCACTGACACTGACAAGGCTGCAATGATGGACAAGGCTACAGATGGACACTGACACTGACAAGGCTGCAATGATGGACAAGGCTACAGATGGACACTGACAAGGCTACACTGACACTGACAAGGCTACAGATGGACAGTGACAAGGCTGCATTGATGGGCATTTAAATGTAAGTTTTTTTCCTCAAACTTCCCTCCTAAAAGTTTTTCCCTTAAAATTCCCTCCTAAACTTGGGGTGCGTGTTTTACGCCGGCACGTGTTATACACCAATAAATACGGTACTTTCTCAATCTGTGTGCTTTCTATTGCTGCAACAAAGTCCCATGGGAGATACTTTTTCTAGAAGTATAATAGGGATGGAGCAGCCTTTTCACTTATGATACATTGCTACCTCTTGCTTTGATTAGTTTACAGTTTTAAAGGTTTTTGGAGATGTGCAAAAAGAGATCACACGAACAATTGTAGATAAAATCAAATTGTATACATTTAATTAAATAATAACCAATAAAGATAACAAATGTAATAATATTGGAAAATGTAACAGGAATACTTAGCTATAGTTGCCTTTTGCCAAAGAGAGACCCCCCATATTTACGGCTTGGCTCAATGATTAAACCAGTTGTTTGTTTTGATTGCTGTATATAAAGGAGCAGTTGGTAACATTGACCAATCATAACTGGAAAGTAACATTACCTTTCAAGGAAGATAGCACACATTCCTGAAAGGGCTTGGTCATTTGGTCAGTTCATAATTGCATTCCTATAGTATGAAGTCATCTAAGGTAACCAGGCTTAGGGTTCATTCTTAGATATTAGTGAGCCAATATAATAAAGAAATACAAAATTTCCCCATCACTCTGCAACATGCAGTCAGTTGACAGAAGGATCTAGACCAGCCATTCTCAACCAGACTTCCATGGAATTCGAGGGTTCCTCCGGGGGTTCCTTGACCTCTGGCTAATTGACCTCCCATTTGATAGTGGTTCATAGTTCTGGATCAATGCCACTTGGCAAAGCCAGCTGCATGACAACAATGATCTTTTTAGCTATATTTAAGCAAGAAATTTGCATCAGCGTAAGGGGCATTTTTCTCCATGACCACCAATACAAGGGGCATTTGTCCCACTGACCCTTAGTGAATTATTTTAGCAAGGCTTCCCTCAGACCTGAAAATGATTTTAAGTGTTCCTCTTGGGTAAAAAGGTTGAGAAAGGCTGGTCTAGACACCTTAGTAAACTGAAGCGGCTGAGTCACTGAAATCCCTCTTCATTTTCTCACACATCTTCCAGCCTAAGAACAAATTGTTAGCATATGGAATGTGTCTGAAGGTTCAAATGGCAGCCTGGATTCTATAGGAAGCAATATGAAACCATTATATACTCAGAAGACAAACTGCCATCTGGAAACCATGCAGACTTGGATAATATTTTGAGCTGCTAGTTGCTTTCATGTCCAATGGAAAATTAATATTTTAATTATGGGTGGAGGATGCTGAGTTAATCCACCCACTGGATGCTCATAGTAAGTAAGAATTCCCAACTGAAAGCTCCAAGCTTTTCAGCCTGTCTGGGACCTTAAAGAAAGTTAAAGATCAGTGTTGGGTAAACTGATTTGATATTTCAGATTTTAAATGATGCTGGCAGCTTCCGTAAAGTGACACAAAACTCTGATTTAAAAAAATCTATTCCAATATGGACTCCTAACTCAAAAAAATACCTGTTAATGTATGCTTTCGGCCTTGTCTAAATCTCCCAATTTCTTTTTTGCTACTGTGATCTGACTTCTTGTTAGAGGGTGGCTACGTTGGATCTCTAGGTCACCCTGTATGTAGGAACGTAGCTCATACTCACTCCCAAGATGGACTATAGAATATGGACTATGAGATTTGTAGTGTGCATAGAACGGTGCACATGACTGTAACTAATGTGCACTGCTTGCTCCAAGTAAATGGAAGTGAGAGGGAAAAGGAATGGGATTTTAGCAATCTTTATTGCAGATCCTTAGCTTTATGGAGATAATGAGATATCATATACACTATCTGGTGGTATAAAACTCTATTCTTAGTTACCTTGGCATAGTGATTATACTGACTGGCGGCTGGCACTGATAGATGGCACTGATAGATGACACTTATAGGCAGTGATAGGTGGCACTAACAGGTGGCTGGTACTGATGGCTGGCACAGATAGATGCCACTGATAGGCAGCAATGATAGGTGGCACTGACAGTTGGCTGGCACTGATGGCTGGCACTGACAGATGACACTGATAGGCGGCACTTATGAGCACTAAAAGGTGGCACTGACAGATGGCTGACACTGATGGCTGGCACTGATAGATGGCACTGATAGGTGCTGCATTCAGCTCTCTTTTAAAACAATCTACGGACCAGCGGAAGCAGCTAGCAGCACACTCTGTTAGCTGCTAGGATCCCAGGCAAACTGTCTGTGACACATGGCTTATAAGGATTCTCTCCTTGTCTCTTTTCTGGATCATCTAGTATTTCTCTATCTGGTCATCTATTTTGAACCAGACATAGCCCAAATGGTGGAACTTGCTTTGGCTGCTGCCCCCCCCCCCTTGATGATCACTGTGGGTTTGTGAGTCTTAACAGAGTGTGCTGGTCCAAAGACGTGGCCATGTTCATTTTTGATTGCTTCCACCCAATTATCCCCTGAGGAAGACTATGCATAGTTGAAACGCATTGGAAATTTGGTGGATATGCAATTTCTTTTAAATATGTAATGTTTGATTACCCCTGCCCCCTGTGAGGCTAGCAGGAGATGATTATAACCTATCAGGACATGGATTGTATAAACCAGCCATTTAATCCATTATAATAAAGATTTTTTACTTGTATAAAAATACTTTCTCATTGTCTGTGCCTTATATTGCTGCATGGGAAATACTTTTTATAGAAGTATAATAGGGATGGAGCAGCCTTTTCACCTATGGTGGCACTCATGGGCACTGATGGGAAGGCACTGAAATGCAGCAATAAATGATATGAGAGGAAAGGATTTATTTAGCAATGCTATGCTGCACCGCCCATCTTGGTACACTTTGCACTCGGCCGCAGTAATCAGCAGTGGACATCTTGTTACACCCAACCTGAACTATATGGGCTGGGTGTAAGAAGATGTTCGCTGCTGGCTTACTGCAGCTGAGTGCAAGGTGTACCAAGACAGTCGTTGATATATTCAACCGCTGACGGCGACGGAATGTGACGGCTCTGGTCACTGATCCTGATGGAAAATGCGGCTGCGCCCTGCACCCCTGCCAACTTACCTAGTTCCTCTGCTGAGGACTCGCTTTCTGCTCCGCCCTCTCCGCCCGCTGTCTTTCGGCTGCGCACAGCCTCTGACTCCGCCCGCTGACTCCGCCCGCTGACTTCCTGTTTGCGCACAGCCTCTAACTCCGCCCGCCTCTCCCAGGTATCGAATTAGGCATCGGGAGCATTTGTGCGAGTACAAGTACTCGCACAAATGCACGGTGTTGGTCCCGATACCAATACTATTATAGGTATCGGGACAACACTAGTATGCTCATTCATGCTCAAACCACCATTTATTCTAACCCGTGCCAATATTTTGAGTTCATTTACCATTAAATGGTCTTATGCCTATTTATTGCTACTAATTCACAGCCAAGTTAAAGGTATCTATACTTGTGTTCTTATAAGTGTTTGCAGGAACTCAACCAGGTGTGTCAGAGGGGCTGAAGATTTTCTTGGAGTCAACGCACATAAAAGAGAACCCAAATTACCAAGAAGCTCCTGTGGGGGTAGCGCTACATGTACAACATAAACTACCATCTTTTTCTTCTACAGGTTTTATGCTTTCGACAAATATATAATCTGGTATTCTTATAGACTTAGTTTACACTTGCGGTTGTGGGGGCAGTAAAAATAGGTGGTTGAGCTGCAGATTTGCCCCCCCCCCCGATTGCCTTTCTATAAGCTGTAAGAGCAGCCAGATGGGGCTGTACACTTGACTTCACTTCGATGCTTTGCTTTAGAGCAGGGGTCTTCAAACTACGATCCTCCAGTTGTTCAGCAACTACAATTCCCATCATGCCTAGTCATGTCTGTGAATGCCAGAGTTTTGCAATGTTGTAACAAGAAGGGGCCATCCCCAAACTGTTCCCTCAAAGTTGGGAGCATGAAATTGTCCAAAATGTCTTGGTATGCTGATGCCTTACGAGTTGCCCTCACTGGAACTAAGGGGCCAAGCCCAACCCCTGAAAAACAACCCCACACCATAATCCCCCCTCCAACTAATGATTTGGTACAGTGCATAAACCAAGGTCCATGAAGATATGGATGAGCGAGTTTGGGGTGGAAGAACTTGACTAACCTTAACCCGATAGAACACCTTTAGGATGAATTAGAGAGGAGACTGCAAGCCAGGCCTTCTCATCCAACATCAGTGGCTGACCTCAATAATGCACTTCTGGAAGAAAATGTAAAACATTCCCATAGGCACACTCTTAAACCTTGTGGACAGCCTTCCCAGGAGATTTGAAGCTGTTATAGCTGCAAAGCGTGGGCCAACTCAATATTGAACCCTACGGACTAAGACTGGGATGCCATTAAAGTTTATGTAAAGATATGCATCCCAATACTTTTGGTAATATAGTGTATATGCAGTCTCGGGGGCCTGTTTAGTATAATTAGTTTTTCAAAGCACCAAAATAAAAAGGTTGTGAATACTAAACCCCATGTTAATAAATAATGTGAAATAAAATAAAATTGCAGAGAAGTGTAAAGCAGAACAATGGTAATAATGGACAAATGGAAAAATTACATCACCTTAGAGATACTTCTCCAGGGTTTGTGAAAGGAAAAATAGTACAATTTTGAAGGCAAACATACCAGAAAAGCTTCTCCTGAAACACCTGAAAAATAACATGGTAATACAGTATCTCACAAAAGTGAGTACACCCCTCACATTTTTTTAAATATTTTATTCTATCTTTTCATGTGACAACACTGAAGAAATTACACTTTGCTACAATGTAAAGTAGTGAGTGTACAGCTTGTATAACAGTGTAAATTTGCTGTCCCTTCAAAATAACTCAAAACACAGCCATTAATGTCAAAAGGCTGGCAACAAAAGTGAGTATACCCCTAGGTGAAAATGTCCAAATTGGGCTCAAAGTGTCAATTATTGGTGTGGCACCATTATTTTCCAGCGCTGCCTTAGCCCTCTTGGGCATGGAGTTCACCAGAGCTTCACAGGTTGCCACTGGAGTCCTCTTCCACTCCTCCATGACAACACCACGGAGCTGGTGGATGTTAGCGACCTTGCGCTCCTTGGGGTTTACCCTCAGCTTCTTTAGCAAGGCAGTGGTCGTCTTGGAGGTGTGTTTGGGGTCGTTATCATGTTGGAATACTGCCCTGCGACCCAGTCCCCGAAGGGAGGGGATCATGCTCTGCCTTAGTATTTCACAGTACATGTTGGCATTCATGGTTCCCTCAATGAACTGTAGCTCCCCAGTGCTGGCAGCACTCATGCAGCCCCAGACCATGACACTCCCACCACTATGCTTGACTGTTGGCAAGACAAACTTGTCTTTGTACTCCTCACCTGGTTGCCACCACACACGCTTGACACCATCTGAACCAAATAAGTTTATCTTGGTCTCATCAGATCACAGGACAAGGTTCCAGTAATCCATGCCCTTAGTCTGCTTGTCTTCAGCACACTGTTTGCGGGCTTTCTTCTGCATCATCTTTAGAGGAGGCTTCCTTTTGGGATCACAGCCATGCAGACCAATTTGATGCAGTGTGTGGCTTATGGTCTGAGCACTGACAGGCTGACCCTCCACCCCTTCAACCTGCAGCACTCATACATCTATTTCCCAAAGACAACCTCTGGATATGACTCAGAGCACGTGCACTCAACTTCCTTGGTCGACCATGGCGAGGCCTGTTCTGAGTGGAACCTGTCCTGTTAAACCGCTGTATGGTCTTGGCCAGCATGCTGCAGATCAGTTTCAGGGTATTGGCAAACTTCTTATAGCCTAGGCCATCTTTATGTAGAGCAACATTTTTTTTTTTAGATCCTCAGAGAGTTCTTTGCCATGAGGTGCCATGTTGAACCTCCAGTGACCAGTATGAGAGAGTGACAGCGATAACACCAAATTTAATACACCTGATCCCTGTTCACACCTGAGACCTTGTAACACTTAGAGCCCGTTCACACAGGGGCAACACGACTTGCAGGCTGACTCTGTAAGGCGATCTGTACACGACTTTAGCGACGACTTGCAAAACGACTTCTGTATAGAAGTCAATCCAATTCGCCTGAAGTTGCCCCAAAAGTAGTACAGGAACCTTTTTCTAAGTCGGAGCGACTTGAGTCGCTCCTATTAGAACGGTTCCATAGTACAGAACGGGACGTGACTTGTCAGGCGGCTAACAAGTCGCCCCTGTGTGAACTGGGGCTAATGATTCACATGACACCGGGGAGGGAAAATGGCTAATTGGGACCAATTTGGACATTTTCACTTAGGGGTGTACTCACTTTTGTTAGCAGCAGTTTAGACATTAATGGCTGTGTTGAGTTATTTTGAGGGGACAGCAAATTTACACTGTTATACAAGCTGTACACTCACTACTTTACATTGTAGCAAAGTGTAATTACTTCAGTGTTGTCACATGAAAAGATATAATAAAATATTTTTTTAAGAAAATGTGAGGGGTGTACTCACTTTTGTGAAATACTGTATTTAGCAGTAAACATAGGTTAAAAAAAATCCCATTGTTTTTCTTTAATAAGGTGATGACACAAAAAAAAAATGTTCACCTTTGTCTAAATAAGGCTTAATAGCTTCACAGTAATCTGTACAGTAACATTTATTTATATATATATATATATATATATATATATATATATATATATATATATATATATATATACTATATAGTAAATGCATACTGTATATACAGTATATACATACACACATATTGTTGTGCTGCTGTTTTTTTACACTTGTGTCTTCACGATCAGAATGGTTTGAGTCAAACACATAAAAATAGAATCGCATTTTAAGCACCATGGAGGAGTGACCTTGTAGTTAAAACACTGAACTGTGCAGTGGATGACTCCCCTGGCCTTGGGCAAATCACTTTATCTCTCTTAATTTAAAGTACTTTTATATACTCGCATAGAAAGGCGCTTTCTTCCCCTTTCTTGCCCTTGCCATGTCCTTTCACCAAGTCTATTTTAGGAATCCTTGAAAGTGATTATATTGTAAACACATCACTGCATTTTCTCCATATACTTCCACATGCTTTGCTTACTTGCTCATGCTATTGACAGATTAATGTATAATCAGGGGTGGCACTGTGCCTACAAGCCATAGGGGTATAGGAGCCCCATGAAAGAGGGTAAATCAGAGTAGTTAGTAATGGGGCCCTTTGATCACTGTACCAGTTGACTATATATAGGGGGTTAGGTTTAAGGGGCCTTCAGGTACAGAGTGTAGGGGTTTGGTTGAGGTTAGGTTTGGTGGACATATACTGTTTTCGTTTTCAATCCACATATACTTTTCCTAATTCACTGTAGCCAAATATTATAATTTGACATTTCTTAAACTATGTATGTCAAATGCAGGCTGAGGAAGGGTTTTTTGTATTTACCCTAGGGCAAAATTGGCGACATTGGCCTGGAGGAGGCTGTATTTTTCCCTCCTCTGGATCATGACCAAAGGAACTTGTGAAGGTGGAACTTAATGGAGATGTGCATATTTTTAATTTGTTAAAATGGAATTCCAGCCAAAAACTTTGAAGGGTTTGGAAAGGAGCAGGTTTAGAACATTTGCCAAGCTTCTATCACATCCCAGTGGCCTCTATCACTGGGACAGGAAGTCAGACTCTACCATTTTCACTCTCCCCCTACTTTAACTTCAAAGACTCCTGTTGCTTTGTGGTCATACCCTAACTCCCCATAAGGTATGTCTTTGCCCCCCATGGCCCTCTGTTC
Source organism: Lithobates clamitans (assembly GCA_037952925.1). NCBI lineage: Eukaryota > Metazoa > Chordata > Amphibia > Anura > Ranidae > Lithobates > Lithobates clamitans. Next base: position 2,638,356 of record JBBGZY010000283.1, read on the forward strand.
CTTTCCATCTTGGGCTTTGGAAGCCATTTTTCGGGAGGTGCCCTCATTGAGATGCAGTTCCTTTCTCATGGCAGGACTGAACAGAATGCTACATTGCTAAGAGACTACACTCAGAACCAAAGTAATGCATGTTTCGTTTGTGGTGTACATCGGAAGTTTGTGTGGCAAGGCAACAAAGCAGGAGAACAATTCAGAGATGGACAGAGTGTTGTCACCCTATGAAAGGAAGTCATTGGGTATTTTATTTTAATGAAATCTGCAGATAATATGAGAGTAGTGATTGTGCTCATATATAGTGCCTTGAAAAAGTATTCATAGCCCTTGACATTTTCCACATTTTGTCATGTTACAACCAAAAATGTAAATTTATTTTATTGGGATTTTATGTGATGGACCAACACAAAGTGACACATAATTGTGAAGTGGAATGAAAATTATAAATGGTTTTCAAATTTTTATACAAATAAATATCTGAAAAGTGTGGCGTGCATTTGTATTCAGCCCCCTTTACTCTGATACCCCTAACTAACATCTAGTGAAACCAATTGCCTTCAGAAGTCACCAAATTAGTAGAGTCCACCTGTGTGTAATTTAATCTCAGTATAAATACAGCTGTTCTGTGAAGCCCTCAGAGATTTGTTAGAGAACCTTAGTGAACAAACAGCATCACGAAGGTCAAGGAACACACCAGACAGGTCAGGGATAAAGTTGTGGAGATGTTTAAAGCAGTTTATGGAAAATTATCCCAAGCTTTAAACATCTCCCGGAGCACTGTTCAATCCATCATTAGAAAATGGAAAGACTATGGCAAAACTGCAAATCTACCAAGACATGGCCGTCCACCTAAACTGATGGGCCAGGCAAGGAGACCATTAATCAGAGAAGCAGCCAGGAAGCCCATGGTAACTCTGGAGGAGCTGCAGAGATCCACAGCTCAGGTGGGAGAATCTGTCCACAGGACAACTATTAGTCGGTGAACTCCACAAATCTGGCCTTTATGGAAGAGTGGCAAGAAGAAAGCCATTGTTGAAAGAAAGCCATAAGAAGTCCCGTTTGCATTTTGCAAGAAGCCATGTGGGGGACACATTAAACATGAAGTTGCTCTGGTCAGATGAGACCAAAATTGAACTTTTTGGCCTAAAAGCAAAATGCTGTGTGTGGCAGAAAACTAACACTGCTCATCACCCTGAACACACCATCCCCACGGTGAAACATGGTGGCAGCAGCATCATGTTCTAGAGATGCTTTTCTTCAGCAGGGACAGGGAAGCTTTTCAGAGTTGATGGGAAGATGGATGGAGCCAGACACAGGGCAATCTTAGAAGAAAACCTGTGAGTCTGCCAAAGACTTGGGACTGGGGTGGAGGTTAACCTTCCAGCAGGACAATGACCCTAAACATACAGCCAGAGCTACAATGGAATGGTTTAGATCAAAGCATATTCATGCATTAGAATGGCCCAGTCAAAGTCCAGACCCAAATCCAACTGACAATCTGTGGCAAGATTTGAAAATTGCTGTTCATAGACACTCTTCATCTATTCTGACAGAGATTTAGATATTTTGCAAAGAATAATGGGCATAAATGTCACTTTCTAAATGAGCAAAGCTGGTAGAGTAGAGACATACCCAAAAAGACTTGCAGCTATAATTGCAGAAAAAGGTGGTTCTACAAAGTATTGACTCAGGGGGGCTGAATACAAATGCACACCACACTTTTCACACATTTATTTGTAAACACTATTGAAAAACATTTATCATTTTCCTTCCATTTCACAATAATGTGCCACTTTGTGTTGGTCTATCACATAAAATCCCAATAAAATAAATTCACGTTTTTGGTTGTAACATGATAAAATGTGAAAATGTTCAAGGGGTATGAATACTTTTTCAAGGTACCGTATGTAAGATGTGCATACATACATTCCAACTGTCCCCGCTTCATTAAGGCACCTTGGCCCCCTGTCCCACCGATGCTGTGTCCTGGGCCATGTTATGTCCCTCAAAACAAGTTTGGACCACCAGGCCCGAAGGATACAATTGAAAAGAAATAATAACATTCCAAAGCATGGTTCATGTGGCTTTTCTATAACAGTCCATTATAAGAAAAAAATTCTCACTTATTCTTCCTATAAAATTCCCTATGAAACGGACCACAAATTATGAGACATTATTGGTCTGACACAGTTTCAGCTTTACGTAAGGTCCATTTATAACTCTCTTTTCTCATCTCTATATTGTTCCATTTTATTGAAAGTCTGACCTTTGAATTTATTGTTATTGTCATAATCCACCTGCCTGTTAGAAATATGGAGACCCTTGTTTGTAGAAATGGCCTTGGGCACTACATTAAATTACCTTAGGATGAAGATAGAATAATTTACCAAGAGAGGAGTCTACATAGGTTTAAGTGTACCTGTTCAAACAAACTTCCATCTGACCCAAATTATACCATGGACCACCATAAATTTGCATGACTGTGATTTTTTTCACACTTTTTATTTCAGTATCCACAGTATGTTCCCAAGAGATTTTCAAAACCAAATCCCAAAGTTGCTCTAGATTAGGAGTTTACAAAGGACAGAGTAAGAAAATAAGTCCTAAATGTATTAAAATCAATAAAATCCAATGCATTTCAGAGCATGCACTGCTCCCTCATTCGGAGAGTTTTTTTTATTTATTATATCATGATTCACTACTTTACTTCGTACTTTGTGGACACCTAATATTCAACAGCATTGATGTTGAGTGTTATACACCCAGCCTTGGAATTTGATTTTGAAGATCTCCTGTAAACTTACTAAGGATTTCTGCTATACAAGCCTATTTGCTGGAACACATGTTGGTGTTTTCTCAGCCAATCGCCCAGATGAGTGGAACGCATTGAGTCTAATTTACTTATTCATCTGCTGACACTCTTAGATGAACTCCATTTTATTTTGTTTGCATTGAAGTATGCATTCCTTTTTTGAGGACTTTCAGTCAGCTGCTCGTAGAGGAAACTACATATTCAAGATTTTTATGCTGGATTACCAAAGCTCCCCCATTTTATGTATGGATATTTGACTTTCTATTGTGTATTCAGCTTTAAAGAGACACATTATTCTTGCCCAGCGCCTCTAGAATGTGCATTCCCCAACTCATTGTGCTCACCTTACCAGCACTCCCTTGCGGCTCCTTGCCTCAAGGTAAGCAGGGTCAGCAAACCAGAGGAACAATGACTTCACTCTCTTGGTCATATTAAAGGGTTCGGGTCTAACAATTGGTCATCACTAGGGATGGGCCAAACACCCCCTGATTCGGTTTGCAGCAGAACACACGAACAGGCGAAAAGTTCTAACGAACATGCGAACCCTATCGAACATGCGAACCCTATTAAAGTCTATGTGACACGAACATGAAAAATCAAAACTGCAAATTTTAAAGGCTTATATGCAAGCTGTTGCCATAAAAAGTGTATGGGGACCCCGGTACTGCCCTAAGGGACATGTATCAATGCAAAAAAAAGTTTTGAAAACAACCGTTTTTTCAGGAGCAGTGATTTTAATAATGCTTAAAGTGAAACAATAACAAAGAAAGATTCCTTTAAATATTGTGCCGGGGGGGGGGGGGGGGTCCCCTTAGTCTGCCTGTAAAGTGGCGCATCTGTGCGATGTGTAGAACAGTGGCTCAGCAAAATGACATTCCTAAAGGAAAACATTTCATTTAAACTTGCTCGCAGCTGTAATGTATTGCTGGCTCCCAGCAATAGTGATATAAAATCAAGGGAAAAAAACAGCGTGTGTCCCCTCCCAGTCCATACCAGGCCCTTCAGGTCTGGAATGGATTTTAAGGGGAACTCCACGCCAAAATAAAATAAAAAATTTGCATGGGGCCCCCCACAAAGTCTATACCAGACTCTTATCCGAGCATTCAGCCCAGAGGTTAGGATGGGGGGATGAGGAGCACCCCCCTCCTGAACCATACCAGGCCACATGCCCTCAACATGGGGAGGGTGCTTTGAGGTCCCCCCCAAAGCACCTTGTCCCCATGTTGATGGGGACAAGAGCCTCTTCCCGACAACCCTGGCCATTGGATGTCGGGTCTGCGGGCGGGGGGCTTATCGGAATCTGGAAGCCCCCTTTAACAAGAGGATCCTCAGATCCCAGCCTCCCCTATGTGAATGGGTATCGGGTACATTGTACCCGTACCCATTCAACAAAAAAAGTGTCAAAAAATAAAAACCACAACAGACAGTTTTTGACAATTCCTTTATTTAAAAAAAAAGTGTCCCGCGATGCACATCCATCAATCACGCCACCCGACGGACCCAAAAAATAGAAAAAATAAATCAAAAAACTCTGCCTCCATGGGAGGGCTCCCGTCGACTGCTGTCTTTTCCCTTATATAGCAAGGGTGGGGCCACCTACTGATGTAACAGGATGACCCCGCCCCGTCTGACACCACATGATGTCACATGATGGTTATGTCACCGGTTGGTCCCACCCTTGCCTATATAACAGCAGTCACAGCCAAGAGACAGCAGTCGCCGGGAGGCCTCCCATCGAGGCAGAGCTTTTTCATTTTTTTCTATTTGTTTATTTTTTCGGGTCCATCGGGCGGCGTGATTGAAGATATATGGACATCGCGAATGATGGTGTCTAGATAAAGTGGTCCTTGAGAGAAAAGGAAGTCCTCATCTTCCTCCTGCTGCTCTGCCTCCAGTGTCCTGTCCATGCGCCGTCACCTCGCTACCTAGACACCATCTGTAAGCCACTCCACCACCTCCTCTGCGTGCTGTGGCTGGATACCATGGGCAAACTAACTAAACAGAGGAAATGATGCCCTGCCTGAGGACTGACCACCACGTCCACCTTTGCCTGTTGACACATTTGTTGCTGGCCCCCTTACGGTGCGAAGGGAACGTCTGCCTCCCCTTGTTGTCCTCCCAGACATTATTGGGAGGGAGGGGGCGGTGCTTATAAGCAAATGTAAAGAAGAAGTTGAAATCTGTATGTAGATGCACTTTAATCAATGTAAAGTGGTGTTTAATTTGAGTACTCACACTACACAGACACACTCCACGGATACACTATAATATACTGCAATATAATGCGCCAAACGTACAGTAACGCATAGAACTAGCATTAAACTGGCAGTAACGCACGCAAAACTATATGGCATTAAACTGGCAGTAACGCACGCATAACTATATGGCGTTAAACTGGCAGTAACGCATGCAAAACTATATGGCGTTAAACTGGCAGTAACGCACACAGAATGGTATGGCGTTAAACTGGCAGTAACGCACACAGAACTATATGGCGTTAATCTGGCAGTAATGCACACAAAACAATATGCCGTTAAACTGGCAGTAATGCACACAAAAAAATATGGCATTAACCACTTTAAGACCAGCCTCGTTTTGGATTTTAGGTGTTTACAAGTTTAAAACAGGTTTTTTTGCTAGAAAATCACTTAGAACCCCCAAACATTATATATTGTTTTTTTTCTAACATCCTAGAGAATACAATACAGGTAGGGAAATCAAAAATAAGATTTATAAAGAGGAAAAAGCCAATTGTATTGGAACGGCCAGACCAGATGCATCATTGTGTACACTAGGTTGTTGTTGGCTCTACGCGTTTCAAGGTCTTTATACCGATCATCAGGAGCAAAAAACCATAGTAATAATCTAAAAAATAAATAAAAAATAGAAAATGTTATTAAAAAGAAGAAAAAAAGAAAAAAAGAGAGAAAAGAAAAAAACAAAAAAACAAAAAACACAGAACGGACAAGAAGGGTCCCACCTCCTTGGACCCAGCCTGCCCATACACTTACATGGTGGTCCTCACAGTGGTGGTGCGGCCATGAAATCCCCAGACCAGACCAAATATGCCCGGCACGGGAGCTGAGGGGACATGCTGCGGCGGGCAGAATACAGAAATGAACGACGCCCCGCAGGGGTAACAGTGTAGAAAAAAGTGATGGATCAATGGAAACAAATCTGGGGAGAAAAAAGTTGCTGTGAAGTTGACAAAAACAGGAAGTGAAAAACAGAAGGGGGGAGTAGGAAAGGGTGAGGGAAGTAGGTGTAGAGGAAGGAAAAGAGTGAAGATAAAAACATAGAAAAGGATGAAGGGAAAAATGGACTGGAAATGAGAAACAGAGAATAAAAAAGAGTTGCTGTGAAGTTGAGAAAACAGGAAGTGAAAAACAAGAGGGGGGAGTAGAGGAGGGTGAGGAAAGTGGGTGTGAAGGAAGAAAAAGAGTAGAAATGAGAACAAAGAAAAGGGTGAAAGGAAAAATGAACTGGAATTGGGAAACAGAGAATGATGGTAAGAGGGAGATGTGTGTACCTGATCCGGAATCAATCCAAACAAAGGTGCCTAAGTGCATGATAGTGGATAAATACAGGTATGTTCCATGCAAAGTGTAAAGTCCATGCGGGGAAGAAGCCCAAAACTGCCATGCCACCGCAAACACATCCCCAACGTCAGACGTTGGCCCACAAATAGAAGGGGAGAGCGCCAACAGCCCAGGAACCAGCCGTCTCATGGTCCCACAGGCGGCGGCGCCAACCATGTCATCCCCCCAATGGGCCGGCAGATAGCAGTCACTCGGTCGGCAGCGTTGCGCTTAAGAAGACGCCAGCGTGTCTGGCCGGGATGTGTGACGTTGATGCACAGTGAGGACAGACCCCGCCCACCCTACATCACAACAGGGCGGAGGGGGGGTCCGCAGTGAGCGTCGCAGCTCCCGAATGGGACAGACAGGCAAGGCCCGGACAAACCACAGACGCACACACCACTGCGTGCATGTAAGGAAGAAATAAAAAAAAAAAAAATTAATAAAATGAATGGGTAAAAAACAGGAAAGAAAGAGACTGAAAATAAATCATAAAAGAAAAAAATTGTGTATTGAATAAAGAAGTAATATACTAAATAGAAAAACATTTAAACAGCTGACAAGCAGACGTATGGGTAATGAGAAAATTCCTATAGTTAATGCGGCCGTGTGCTTAACATCCCTGATTGATTGGTATATGTAAGAGAAAAAGGATTGGTGGGACTTTGAGTGAGGTATAGGGGTGCCGCTCAGGTCCCCCCCTCCATCCCGATTGGATGATAAAAAATGAAAAATAAAAAAATAACAGGTAGCGGGACTTTATATAAGCACACGGGAGCAAGAATATATAAAAAAATTATTAGTAGCTTTTAATGAATTCAGATTATCATAGAGTTTATGTATTCACATAATTCAATGCATTTTGCTATATATAACTATTTGTACAACTATTATAATTCATTGGAGCCAGAAAAATATACATAGATACATATTCCAACAAGGAATCAATACATGATATGAAATATATAAAAAAACATTTAGAACATGGTTGAATGATTAAATAGATAAAATATACAGGTAGGGAAATCAAAAATAAGATTTATAAAGAGGAAAAAGCCAATTGTATTGGAACGGCCAGACCAGATGCATCATTGTGTAAAATTTTTTTATATATTCTTGCTCCCGTGTGCTTATATAAAGTCCCGCCACCTGTTATTTTTTTATTTTTCATTTTTTATCATCCAATCGGGATGGAGGGGGGGACCTGAGCGGCACCCCTATACCTCACTCAAAGTCCCACCAATCCTTTTTCTCTTACATATACCTATATGGTGTTAAACTGGCAGTAACGAACACAGAAGTAAATGGCGTTAAACTGACAGTAACGCAATCAAATAGACGGTGTTCAACCGTCACTACATTGACGCTATCTGAACCTACTCTAGCTATACACTTATGTCAAGATTACTGACACAGTCTCAATATACCACACTGAAACTATCTGAGCTGTCCCTACTCCACACTAATGTATGTATGAATGACACGGTCTCACTACACTACAGTGAAACTATCTGAGCTGTCCCTACTCTAGCTGCACACTATGCAAAGCTAAATGATGGTCCTCCTCACTACACTCACACTATCCCTAGACTGACACTAAACTAATATTCTACACTGACAATTAAAGCAAAATAGCACAGTATAGAACACTAACTAACTAATAGCACTGAACAGAGCACTGTTCTCTCTCTCCACGCCAAAATCACACTGAAAATGGCTGCCATTGAAAGAATACTTTTATACTGTGGGGCGGGAATGAGCCATGATTGGATAAAGGCATGATGACAGTGTCCAATCATGACTCTGACAGTGCTCTCTGCCCTGATTGGCTGACGCTTTCACTGCTTTAGCCAATCAGGGCTTGCAATGCACTGTTCAGTGGCGCAATGCATTGTGGTCAGTTCGGGGGGGGCGAACAAACGGTTGAACGACCCGTTTGTTCGGCTGTTTGCCGAACAACGAAAGTTCGGCCCGAACTTATGCTCAGGCCAAACTGTTCGCCTATCCCTAACTGTCACCTTGCTTTACATGAGCAAGGTGTTCTGCCCCACTTTTATGGAACTTTCTGTGTTGTATTGAACTGCATCAGGTTATTATTTTTCAGTAGTATGTTGACATCTACTTTGGGCTACTACAACTTGTTTACCATGTGATTTTGGTTTCTCCCTCTGCCCTCTCCTCCTGTTTGATAACATTAGTCTAGTCCTAGCTAGACCATTCATATTTCTATCATATTCCCTCAGTCTGTGTTAGTACTTCACAGAGACAAGGCAGACACTTCAAAAGACTAGATAACATCCCCTGTCCTGCGATTGGATCCCATTGAAACGTTAAGCTGTCTGTGTATGGTGCCAAGTCAGCAGGTGACTGTACTGTCCAGACAGACTGGGTCTAAGGAGGTATGTCAATCCATAAGGCGGCATTTGAAACAAAACACAGGGTGACATTGTCTCTAATTTTTGATTTTCACTGGCATGTGCCTTTAATAAAACTCACCTTCCTCAAAGATATAAGCTTACAATAAGAAAAAAAAAAATTCCTTTAATGTTTTCCTTTTAACAATTATTTTCTAATGTTCTGGAGAACATGCTACACAGATTAGTGGAGATTAATCTAAAACCCATCCAAAAACATTTAGCTATAATATCGCTTTTACTGGCCTGAAAAAGTAATTACATTTTCTGTAACAACACAGTGGCAATCACCTTATGTTTAATTACCAGCTTGCCTCATTACATGAGCTTGTGTTATATAAATGTAATTTTTTTCTTTGCAGGCAGGGAAAGATAGCAATAACTTACCAACTTCACAGGACAAAAATGTTCATAGACAAAGCCAGGAGCCTCCTTTGTAAGTATGTTTCACAAAGGCCATCGCTGTAGTTTCATGGACACATGTATTTTCTTCTTAAAGGGACATTGCCACCAACTCAAAAAAGTGCCGGCAAAAGCAGAGAGAAATCAAATATTTTTAATTCAATATATTTATAGATATTTTGTGAAAGAGATGGGTATAAATACAAAATCTTGAAATGATCATATAAAGGTATATGGATCGTAAGGTTTAATTCAAAGTACAAAGATTTAAATCTGATAGTACAACATTACAGAGTACGAACAATTTTCATAAAGTGGTAATAGAGAGCTGGATGTGCAAATATTGGGTCCATGAGTCCCATGTTTTTTTCAAACTGTGTCTTAGTTTAATTAGGCAACTGTGTGGCAAATGAGGTTTATTGGTGATAAATGTAAAGTTCTGCAATTGGGGGCTAAGAATATGCATGCATCATACATACTAGGGGGAGTACAACTGGGGGAATCAATGGTGGAGAAGGATCTGGGTGTTCTGGTAGATCGTACGCTTAATAATAACATGCAATGCCAAGCTGCAGTTTACAAAGCAAGCAAAATCCTTTTTTGTATTACAAGAGGGGTATGGACTCTAGAGAGAGTGATATCATTTTGCCCCTGTAGAAATCATTAGTAAGACCTCATCTAGAATATGCAGTTCAGTTTTGGGCACCGGATCTCAAAAAGGATATCGGGGAACTGGAGAAAGTCCAGAGAAGGGAAACCAAACTGAAGAGGCGTGGAGGAGCTCAGCTATGAGGACAGATTAGAGGAACTGAATTCATTCTCTCTTGAGAAGAGGAGATTAAAAGAGAAGTAAAGGATTTTTTTTCTGTCTGGAGGAAAAGAGATTTAAATTGGATGTAAAGTCAGAATTTTTTTCTCTTAATGCATTCTATGCATTAAGAGAAAAAACTTTCAGTGTGCAGCAGCCCCCCTCAGCCCCCCAATACTCATCTAAGCCCATCTCAATCCAGCGATGTTGCTCGAGAGACTCGACTGCCTGGGACTCTCCCTCCTCATTGGCTGAGGCGGCAGCATGGCACCATTGGCTGCCACTGCTGTCAATCAAAGTCAGTGAATAAATGAAGAGAGAGGGGGCGGTGGAACTGAACTGCGGCTCTGTGTGTCAATGGACACACAGAGCGCTGCTTGCTGTGGGGGCAAGGCCAGGAGCACCGGGAGGGGACCCGAGAAGAAGAAGATCTGGGCTTTGCAAAACTATTACACAGAGCAGTTAAGTATGACATGTTTGTTATATTTAAATAAAAAAACTGAGACTTTAGTATCACTTTAATCTCCAAATACAGAAAGGTTTCTTCACAGTAAGAACTATGAAAATGCGAAATAGAGTCCCTCAAAAGCTGATTCTGCCCAGCTCAGTAGATTGCTCAGTAAAGGTGGGGGGGAGAATAAAATTAATTATTATCAAGTAAGATATACTGTACACGTGTGTATCTTAAATGATATTGATTACTGGTAATTTTGTTGTTTTTTCACCCTTATTTTGTTTTAGTCATTGGGACACCAGCATATCTCTTTCTGGATTTCTGGATTGTATATATCCTTTTATATTCCCTGTTTTTAATATCCATTTTATATCTTTTTTATATATCTTTTTAGAATGTAATTACTGATGGCACCATTGTGTTATAACCATATCGATTGATGTTTTATGATAAGTGCTGTTTATATATGTTTTGGATTGGGGTGTAGAGAGGTGTCTAGTCCAAGTGGTGCTTCTCCTTTCCCCCTAGTGTTGGAGTGGTTTGCCTCTTGATTGGCCCCACACTGGCTCTCCCACCAACTCCTACTACAAGCATCCTGTACCTTCCTATACCCTATTATGGCTTAATAAAGGAGCACTCCAAAACACATTACCAGGGAAACAGAACTGTCCTCCAGACGTGATGTCACTTCCACGTTCCACAGTGGTTATGGAAGTCCTCCTCTACATCCGATGAGCGGTGACCCGGCTTGCACCATCCGACACCACCAGCCGCGCCTGGCTACCGGCCTGGAATTCAGATGACTCCTCTGTTGATACTACTAGATATGCACATTCTTATGGACCACATGTGAGTGTTTATTTGGCTGCTCCATTAAAGTTCTTATAAATATTGCACATAGAGGAGCCCCCTTGTGTGTTTTTGTTGTCTTACAGAGAGCTTTTCCTGTCTCTGGGAGGATCTGCCCACCTAGTGCTCTCTTGATACACTATCCCTTCCTGTAGATTTATGGACTTTTGTAGTTTTATGAACTTTTATGAACTATAACATGACACATATTACAATTGGTTTTATATAAGACTATGGGAGTTTTACATGCTAATTTACCAGAGACTGCACCATATAACTTGCTGTTGTTGTATACTGTTTATAAAGGCTTTCATTTGTGTCTGTGTTTTTTTTTTTTTTTTTACTATGTTGGTTGAACTGGATGGACTTGTGTCTTTTTTCAACCAGATTTAACTATGTAACTTAGTATTATTAATAATACAAGCTATTTTTTCATTCACCATGATCCATAATATCTTATGTTTAGCTTTGAATAAGGAGACCAAGGATTGCTTCCACGCTCCAGCTATGGGAATTTTGACTGCTAAAAAGATTAGAAAAATGTGTTTTTGTGAAGAACAGGGTACATCTTGAAAGCCGATTACACACCATGAATTGGCAGTACAAAAAATGATAGCCGCTGTACTAACAATCCAATGTTAGTTCAGCAATCTCCCCTGCTGCGCTGTTGTGTTCTTAAAGGTGTTCATTCCAGACTTTGTTTTGTTTAAATGCTACAACTTCCTGCAAGATCCTCACCATTCAACAGTCCCTGGATTCCTGCATTGCCTGCCACACTCTGTGGTCGCTTCTGCAGATGTGGGGGATAGGGAGACAAACCACTGAGCACAGTGGGGAACTAGGCTTCAACTCTCCCAGAAGTGTGTAGGCTTCTTTCACAGGTTGACTGGGCTAATCTAAACTGCTTTACTAAATATGTCTTTTTAAACAGCCCAAAAGCTCAAGCTCAGATTTCACACACAGCTGAATGAATCAGAGGGGTGTCTTCTCACCCTCCCTCCTAGCCCTGTATAGCTCCATACAAACTTTCATTTACAGAGAGACAGACTAAAGGGTAGTTCACCTTTACAGACAAAATGTAAAGCTGAACTGACACCGGAAACCCTCCCCACCCCCCTTAGTCCCCACTGTACTTACCTCCAGGATTGCTGAGCTATCACACTCATCTTCAAACTATTGCCCTTCCAGGTTCTGTTCGTTTAGCAGCTTAAATAGCCAGGCTGCAATGACGTCACCCCTGCGCATGCACATTGGAGTCACATCATCACATCACAGATAGGGTGCCGTAGATCTACACTGAGCTGCATATGCAAGGCTTAGTGTACGATACAGTTGACAGGCAGGAGGAAGGTCAGAAAAACTCAATGTGGTAATTTTAATACCATCTATTGTTGACAGTAAACAGCTTAAAAATAAGAAGAAATGCTCTCGATTGTGAGCATTGCATGTGAATATGAGGATGTTTATCCTTTTCTTAAAATTAAACAACATTTTTCTTTTCTCCCCAAAGTCCCCCATCATCACCCCTAGATTATTGAATGTATGAACCACAGACATTTTATTGCCTCTAACAGAACTGAATCATCCAGGAGACAACCTAGCCAGAAGCCTAGGGCCCAGCGGACAACCAGTGGACCCAGCTATAACCTTCATGCTCATGCAATAGACTAAGGAGATAATACAATCTATCAAAGCTGTGTATCTCTGTGTCAAAAGAGGGTGAACTTGTAGATACCAGGAATCTGATGGGAGGGGATAGTACAGACAATGCAAACTGAGCAGCTTCTCTGTCTCTGTTGAAATTCTTATTGATGTCAATCAAAGAGATAGATGGGTGGGTGGGAGAGGGCAAAGCTGCTACTTTACCTAGGGTTTCATTCTACCTTGATCTTGCTCTAGCCCCTAGTAGCAGAGCAGCAAGTAGTAGTCTCTCTGGCTGTGTTTACATCTATTTTTCCAACTGGGTGAAACACTCTTGGTGTCATAGCTGGCTGTCTAAATTATAATAGACTGCTTACACATAAGTACATGGATGCATCTACAGGCAGTCAATTGAAGCAATGAAGTATTTGATGTCTGTACTTTTCATTGGTAATGTGGTGGAGAAGACAAAGAGGGACCTTTGGGGAAAGAAGAGGTATCATTTCAGTTTTATAACTACTTTTCCCACTATAAGCAACAGGTTCTCCATCAGACCGATAACAAGTGCTTCAGGCAGTCAGAGTCCCAGAACTTTACTCTTCAAGATTAAAATATCAGAAATTACTTACCGCAATCAGTTCCACATCTTGATAGGTCCTGGGCCTGGAGCAGGTTATATGAGGACACGCCCCCTTAAAGTTCCTATTATTTCTTCTTTTACAAAGATGACACCTATTAAAGGTAAAATGCTCCCACGTGTTCATTATCTGGTGCCAGCCCTGTTCCTTCATTGTTTGGAGAGATATCTGCCTATGACTAGCTTTAAGCCCAACTCCTGTCAAAACCATTTTTTGTGAACGACCTAAAGTGTATCTACATCCCGAAACAAACATGTCAAATACTGCAGCTTTCCAGTCCTTAGATAAAGTGGCTGCATTTGTTTTCTTTGTTTTATCGGTTACCTGGTAATCCTGCAAATAATACACTTCCTGTCCCTTGGTAGTTACACACCATTTTTATGGAGGAAGCCATGGTTGCCTCCCAGGGTAGATTCAAGTATATCTGACCTTGGAATTACTGGTCTACATATGAAATATAAGATTGTTGGTGCTTTCAGTTCAGCTTGCAGAAAGTCAAGGGGACACTGCATTTCTGCCAAGATAATCTACACTTACTGATTTTTTTTTCATGTGAATGTTCTGTTCTTGGACCTCTCCTTTTCTCAATCTACACCTCGTCCCTGAATCAGTTGATTGCCTCCCATGGCTTTCAATACCATTTCTATGCAGATGACACCCAAATCTATCTCGCTTCCCTCAACTCACAACTTCAGTCTCCTCAGGCATCACCATCTTACTAGTAGAAATATCAGTATGGATGTCACACCACTTTCTCAAACTCAGTCTTTCCAAAACCAAGCTCATAATATTTCCTCCTCCTCGTGCCTCTTCCCCTGACTTCTCTGTCAAAATCAACGACTCAACTATCAACCCATCCCCCCATGCCAAGGTCCCAGGTGTAATACTGGGCTCTAAACTCTCCTTTCGGCCCCACATCCAATCACTCTCCAAAGCTTGCCACCTCAACCCTCACAACATCTCCAAGATATGCCCCTTGCTTACCAATGACACCACAAAGTTTATAATTCACTCCCTGGTCATCTCTCGCCTAGAATAATGCAACTCCCTCCTCATAGGCTATTCCCCTTTCAGTTCATTATGAATGCTGCTGCCAGGCTCATCCACCTTACAAACTGCTCAGCATCTGCTACCCATCTCTACCAATCCCTTCACTGGCTTACACTCACCCAACTAATTTAATTCAAGATACTAACAATAACTTACAAAGCCATCCACAACTTTGCCCCCAGCTACATCACTAACCTGGTCTCAAAATGACAACCAAATTGTTCTCTTCGTTCCTCCCAAGACCTCCTGCTCTCCAGCTCCCTTTTCACCCCATCTCATGCCCGCCTCCAGGGCTTCTCCAGAGCCCCTTCCATCCTTTTTAACTCTCTACTCAATTATGTCTGACTATCTCCTACTGTATTTACTCTCAGATGATTCCTAAAAGCTCATCTCTTCAGAGAAGCCTATCTAGCCCCTACCTAACAACTGTACATTTATTTTCTCCATGAGCCCATCCCCCACGGTTATTACCTCTTGTATCTCTTGACCCTCCCTCTTAGATTGTAAGCTCTAACAAGCAGGGCTCTCTGATTTTTCCTGTTATAAATTGTATTGCAATTGTACTGTCTACTCTCATGTTGTAAAGTCCCTCGCAGACTGTCGACACTATATAAATCCTGTATAATAATAATAATTAAAAAAAACAAAAAACAAATACAGAACCAACATTAAGGACTGGTAAACTGCAACATATGATTTTGTTGTTTTTGAGCTTAGTTATCCTTTAAAGCCCAACCCCAGGATATAAGACATGTTATGTTTTCTCAGGGCACATTAGCAACAACTTTTCCTCAAACTATGCTTTTTAAATACCTTAGCTAGCTGTGACTTGGCCATAGATGTCAGTTTCAGAATTAATCAGGGCTTAGGAAGGATAGAAGCACCTGCCCTGAGCTGAGACCGTCAATGTATCCTTGGAATTAATGCACAGTCAAGGTTGTGTGCTGGTGGTGTGCTGTAAAAGCCAGGGGGGGCAGGGGTAGGGGCATGTCTATGATAGTGGGGCAGCAAAGAGAGGGTCTAGCCGTCATGCAGACTGATAGATATATGGCAGAGAAAGACAAGACAATAACATTAAAGTCAAACAGTTGTGAGTACGTAAGCCAGAGTTGGGCATTAAAAATTAAACTTTTAAAAACATCTCCCAATTTGGGAGATTTCCACCCATTTTATGTCCTTTTTTTTGGCAGAACTGGAAGAGAAGGAAA
Source organism: Lithobates clamitans (assembly GCA_037952925.1). Classification (NCBI taxonomy): domain Eukaryota; kingdom Metazoa; phylum Chordata; class Amphibia; order Anura; family Ranidae; genus Lithobates; species Lithobates clamitans. Next base: position 2,654,204 of record JBBGZY010000283.1, read on the forward strand.
GCAAAGAACATCCCTTCAGGACATATGAGCTAGCTGAAGAAACTTTGTGTCGTCGGATGGAGCAAGTGTTTCATGACACACCAAAAAGTGTGAAGTACCCACAGCAGCCAGGGAGCAGCAAAGTGCCAGCATTTGGGCACATGGGCCAATAGAAAGGTAAATGTAGATGCTCCTCTTGTACAGGATGGGGTCAATTTGTAAGTGACACTTTGAGGAAAAATGGCCTTCTTCATCCTACACTCTACACCCAGTGTTGCCATTATCCATAACCCAACACATGCATGACAATTCATGCTGGAGAGCTGTTGGAGGTGAACATGTATGCAGGTTGAAACAGTTAGTTAGGTGCTGTCCCGGCCGGGAGGGTAGGAGTTAATGCCTTTCCCAGTTATTTGTTCTTTTGGCAGGTTCTGCTCTGAATCCGGCCCTCTTATTTTGTAAATTGGGTCAGTGGTCACACAAAGATTTGCCCGTGGAGAACCCTCAGGTGTATGAGTGAGGGGAAGAAATTGCAGAGAGAGCACTTATTGGTTTAGGACCTGCATTAGGTCCGAGGCTCGTCAGGGATTGAGACAGAGGACAAGACCTAGAGGAGCAGAGGGATAAAAAGTGAAGTCATCTGAATTTGGAATTCAGCCTGAAGACACCAGCACTGGTCTGCACCTCGGAAAGACTTATACCTACATGACGATGCCTGTAAAATAATGATTGGTGCTTGGACTAAACCTTAGCAGGTTTGCCGGGGCAGCACTCAAGCCTGTAGTTAGAGCTAGGGAATTAGGAATAAATAATACCTTGCCTGTTGGACTGTGAAATGTCTATTTTTGCATTTTTTTTAAGTAGAGTATTGAAACATTGCCCCTGCCTGGTCTGAAGTTACTAAGGAGGTGTATCGCAAGTAACCAGCACACATAGCTTAACAAGTGGGTCTTAGCACATTGGGGTATGAAGGTATTCAAGTGGAATGGAGTAATGCGAAGAAACAAGTAGTTGCCACAAGTAATGGATGAGTAACAAGCAGCCTGTCAATAGCGTGTGCCTGTTATAAGTGAAACAGCCTCTCCATGGACGCCCTCTCGGCAAACTAAGCCTGCGCTGTAGCCATCTTTCGGTTATAGCGTGGGCAGGAAGTAGTTAAGTTTAGTGCACGTGTGGAGCCTGAGCAGAGTGCATGGCGGGGCCCACTCCGCTACTGGGGAGATAGTTTGCAAATGACTGAAAGAATACTTATGAAAGATACTTGTAACCAGTGTTAATTTTGACAACAAATTTTGATTCAGTTTTAGTCATAGTCTTTTGACTAAAATGCCATTTTAATTTTAGTCGTTTTTTTAGTCATCTGAATTGTTTTAGTTTTAGGCGTATTTTTGTTGGCTAAAATCTCCAGTACATTTTAGTCAACTAAAATCAAATGGGTTTAGTTAAATTGTAATACATTATTTAAGCATATCTTTAGAATTGCCAAACACATTATATACTCCTGGAGTAAAAATCAAATAACATGTCATTATTTATGGTATTAAGGTTTGAACATGCACTACAGACACAGATTTAGCCATTGTGATATATAACAAACAAACACAAATATTGCTTTTTGACAAATAGAAGTGAAACTTTAAAATAGAAAAAAAAAATCTGTAAACTCTATTGGCTGTAATGCCATTGCACATATTAAAAATAAAAAGCCTTTTTCTTCATTTTTTTAAAAAAACAAAAAAAACAAAAATAATTATTCTTATGTGGTAGTGCAGTGTTAATTTTGATGTCAAATTTCGATTTAGTTTTAGTCACAGTCTTTTGACTAAAATGCCATTTTAGTTTTAGTCGTATTTTAGTCTTTTTACTAAAATGGCATTTTTTTTCCATCGTATTTTAGTCATCTGAATTATTTTAGTTTTAGTCATATTTTAGTTGACTAAAATAGTTTTAATTTAGTCTAACAAAAATATATTAGTTGACGAAATTAACACTGCTTGCAACCATTGTTTTTATTAAGATGCGGGCAATAGAGATGTTTACAAAAGGTGTACATTTATTGTATTAGTCCTTGGTAAACTGAACGAGTGGAGGGATTTCAATGGCCAGTATGTACAGTATGTTTTAGTACCAACTGACTCTGGCCTTTGCTGCGAACTCTAAACCCTTTTTAGTACAAACTGTATGTTTTCATTATTGTAGTTTTTGGAGGCTAAGCTTCCTGACTCAATTCTCCAATTCATCATACATATTATTTTTTACTTTTTAATGTCTTTATTTTCTGGCTTTTTGACTTTTATTTTTATAACTTTGCAAATTTGTTTTCATATTTTTTTTACACAGGCATTATTTACAATTGGTTTATTGGGCGGGTTGTTTTTGGCTATTGGTGTTATCAAAATGTAATATTTTTGTACTTTGTAATATACAGTACACATCTATACATTTTTTTTTCTTACATATTCTTATTTCATGGCATGTTATTGCCATGACTAATACAAATATTATGTATATGGTTTATCGGCCCAGGTCAGTGTCATCCAGGGATCTATTTGAATTCCTTGATGGATGATAACATTATTTTGGTTATTCATTTGGTGTAATGATATATTTTGGTGCTATAGGTTTTTTTTTTTTTTTTTGTAAACTTACAGAATAGAAAATTACTGAGATTGTTGTATAAGATGAAGGATCTAAACCGAGGCCCTTTGCCTGCCTATATCCAGCCCTTTGGGCACTACTCTCAGTGACACCAAGAAAGAGGTCACTATGCTCCCACTGATACCAATGATGGGGCACAAGTCCTCCCACTGATACCAGTGACGGGGCACAATTCCTCCCACTGACACCAATGATGGGGCGCTATTCCTTCCACTGATACCAATGATGGGTCATTGTTTTCTCCCACTGATGCCAGGGCCTTTTCTACCTATATCCGGCCCTTAGGGCACTACTCCCAGTGACACCAAGAAAGAGGGCACTATTCTCCCACTGATACCAATGATGGGGCACAAGTCCTCCCACTGATACCAATGACGGGGCACAATTCCTCCCACTGATACCAATGACCGGGCACAATTCCTCCAACTGACATCAATGATGGGGCACTATTCCTTTACCTGATACTAATGATGCAGCACTATTTCTCCCACTAATACCAATGATAGGTCATTGTTTTCTCCCACTGATGCCAGGGCATATTCCACTCACAAATTCAGCCCTCCCCCCCAAAACAGTAGACTGGCCCTTTGTTTAGAAAGTCTGGAATCCCCCTATCTATACAAAAGAAATTTTCAAATTTGGTGAAATATTGTATTTTTTATAACATATTTGAAAGAAGGTATAATTTGCTCCCTTAGTTGAGATTAGTATTTTATATATCAACCAAAAGTGTTTTATGTGTTCCCACTTATCTTTGTATCCCATATTTTTGTTGTACAAGTTGGTAATATGCTGTGTGCCATAATATTAAAATAAACTATATGTGTACCTGTTATCAGCATAAAGGTTACAGTATTTAAAGTCAAATCCAAGAGTTTCGGGGTTTTTTTGTTTTTTTGGGGGGGGTTTTTTGCCTGCTTCCTTGTTGGTCAGATTTCCTGACACTTCCTGTCCCAGTGACACCAGGACAGGAAAGGTTGTGGAAGAATGTCAAAAACTATAGACTTACTAAGGCCCCTTCCACGTGGCTCTTCCAATCAGGTCCTACTGTCAGTTTTGTAGGTGGAACTGCTCAGATGGTCTATTCACCCCTATGGCCCAACATGTCTAAACAGACTTGTGTCTGTTTAAACATGCCTACCTTTGATCCAATCTGGTGCACTAAAAACAAACGGAAGGGGATTCATTCTCCTACGTGTTGGTGGATCAGAGGGCATTTGGGTGTAAATAAGCAGTAGAGTCAGTTTTCACCCAGCTATCCAAAGAGAAAAGAGGGCTCTGTCATTGTCTGCTCTGCGGAAACTGAGGGGACATGTAACTGTCATCTGCCTGCTCTGCACAGATCTGCAGGGGATCAGTGGACAGATCCCCTACAGATCAAAATGGTAGGCGCCCATGTGAAAGGGGGCTAAAAGAAAATGGTCAGAGACTTTGGAGGCACTAGAGGAGTAGTTGTAGACTGGAGACATGATGCATCTGATAGTCAGAAACTAGAGACAATGACATGAGACCTCTAGAGTTCACTTCCATTACAGTCCCGTTACACATTAATGCCCCGTACACACGGTCGGATTTTCCGATGGAAAATGTCCGATCGGAGCTTGTTGTCGGAAATTCCGACCGTGTGTGGGCTCCATCGAACATTTTCCATCGGATTTTCCGACACACAAAGTTGGAGAGCAGGAGATAAAATTTTCCGACAACAAAATCCGTTGTCGGATATTCCGATCGTGTGTACACAAATCCGACGGACAAAGTGCCACGCATGCTCAGAATAAATAAAGAGATGAAAGCTATTGGCCACTGCCCCGTTTATAGTCCCGACGTACATGTTTTACGTCACCGCGTTCAGAATGATCGGATGTTCCGACAACTTTGTGCGATCGTGTGTAGACAAAACAAGTTTGAGCCAACATCCGTCGGAAAAAATCCTAGGATTTTGTTGTCGGAATGTCCGAACAAAGTCCGACCGTGTGTACGCCCTATAAAGCTCTCTTTTCCACTCCTGACTTCTGGGATCCAAAGGCCACACAGCAAGTACCAAGGAGCAATTGCAGGCCTTAGTCAATAGGTTGGACACCAGGGCTCCAGAGACAGACAGACAGAGCTTTGTGACATAAACTCCACCATCATCTTCTACCATCCAAGCTTACTAACATAGCAACATGAGATTGTGAATCTGTCTAATTAGGAAGGACAAAACCATTCATTTTCCTTCCCACCAGTGCTCATTGTCCTACTGTTTCAGAAAGTAAAATTGACTAAATAATACACACGAAGCTAAGAAATACAACAAAAACACAACAATGTTTTATTAATGTAAATCAGATCAGCACTGGACAAGAATCAATTTTTCTATTCATTGCTATACTTTTTTTTTCTTTTAAGGAACCAAATTTTAAAAAATAAAGTAAAGAAAATTAAAAAGAAAAAATTCAGAGACTACCTAAGTTCAAGCGTTACCACCCATCCACAGAGTAACAGACTCACATATAAATAAGTACTTACTCGCCATATATACAAACTCCTGTTAAATTAAGCATAAATAAATATATACAAACTTAACATTATTTCCCTCCCGCTTGCAAATCTAATGTTTCTTAACAACTCAGATATCCGATTTCATCCACAGGTGAAATGAAGTTGGCAAAGATGTGTGAAATGAAGGTAGATTACTAAACAGAAGTATTCTCAAAGACTGGAGTAACCCTTTTGCACATTTGGCACATTTTAAGTGCAAATTTTTCTCATCTTTTTTTTTTTCCAAAATTAATCAGCATCCAGTTTTCCTAAATTTTTTTTCTAACTAATAAACAATCTTTTTCTTTCCATTTCAACTATATATCAAATCAATTTTAAAAAAAGAGCATGTTCTCTCGATCTTATAATTTTATCGTGTTGACACAGTATACATGGCACAGCCTTTGGAATAAAAACAGGTTTCAGTATTGCAAATGATAAAAATTTTACATCACAGAGTAGAAAATCAAATAAAAACAAAATTATTGTACATAAAAATGTTATAGTCGGGACAATAAGAAGAAAGCTCCCTGCTATGGAATGAAATTTATATTATTGGCTATAATTTTCAGTGCTGTATGTTGTTTATAAAAAAAGGCATTGCAAGGGTCCAACACAGATAAAACATATTTTTTATAATGCAATTAAATTATTTTTTTTCACTGGAAATATATTTAATCATAAACAGTGTTAACGAAACATTGTTAGGGAATCATAATTCAAGGTTTTATAAAAATCAAAACAATTTTTTTTTTTTAACCAAAAACGACCAGATACTGCAATATGGCAGCTAAAAGGTTGCAATTTTAATCCATTTCTATCCAGGGAAAAAACACTTGTTGGAGTATGTATAGCTTCCCCTTATTTGTCTGGGTTTACTACATGTGCTCCAGTTTCCACCAAAAACAAATGTAACAGGTATATAATCAAATGGACACGACTATGCTAAAGGACCTTAGGCAGGGACTGTTATGAACAATTCTATGTACGCTGTAAATCACTGTATAGTATGCGCTATATAAATACAAGAAATAAATATTTTCTAAATTTCAAATGAAGCGTTAGTTTCAGGTGAACAATTAACTAATGGCTGTGAAAGTCACTGAATAGGCAAAACACATCATTTAGTAATTATGATTGTATCATCAACATGTGCAAATGTACTCTGGTGAGATCTGTGAGTTTATTGGGCAGAAAGGGGCATTTAAAAGGTATTATTTTACAGAAACACAATTGTATTAATATAGAAAGGTATTCTATGGAATCACTTTACTGGAGGTTCAATGCACATTTTTATGGGAGTTCATTGAGATTTGGAAATTACAACCACGCAGATGAAAAAAAGGTTCCATATTCTTGTGTTAGCATATTGTAAAATGAGCCTCTTGGCGTGCAATAATGGGAATTATTTTACCTAATAAGAAAGGGCAATGGCTAAGTGCAATCAACATTGGCAACCAATCAGAGTTCAGTTTTTCTTGATGCGCCTACAAGAAATTGAAAGCTGATTGGGTGATGGAATGTTAAATATTTATCAATATTTAGTATGAAATTGTGTGGGTTATGTTATAGTATAATGTTATTTTTATCTCTGTGCTTGTATATATATTTTTAAACCAGGGACAACATTATTCTAACAGTGCTTTCTGTGCATTTTTTTCAGTATGTTTTTTTTTTTTTTTTGCTATCACATGTATAATTTATGAGTATAATTTTATGAGTGCTCTGAACTTGGATTAGAGATCAGAGCAGTTGTTGATGGCATCTTACAAGCAAAACCTTTAGAAAAAAAAAGTTAAAAAAAAAAGAACAGAAAATACATATATATATAGTTTGAGAATTTTTCTAGCTCACCATTTACAGTGATAACATGAATTATCTGAGGGAGCAAATTTATGAAATGTTACTCATACAGGAAAGAGGACAATTGATTGGCAATAAAACTGATTCTGAAAGTACACATATATCACAAGGACCAGATGCCTGGAGTAGTAATCAGTGGCCACCATATCGCTGTATGCCCATGCCTCCTGCGGCAAGGAGCCCATACAGCACACGAGACTGTTGCAGGCCCTCGGGTCTTCTCCATAACGTTCTTACACTTTCTAATCAAAGCTGTGCACCTCAAGGAGTTAACAAAAAGCTTCTTTTTCTTCCATATATTTTCGATAGACTGTTCTGTTATTGTTCCAGAATTGGGTTACTATAAAGTATTCTTAAAAATGAAGAGGATACAAAGGAAGTCGTTGACAGAGATTTTTGCACCCAATTGCGTGCTGGATGTCCGTGGGTTGCGTCATGGGCGCAGTCTGATATATATTTGTAATTCTCCAAAGCCAGTTCAATATTTTTCTTTCTTTTTTTTGTTTTTCTTTAAAGCTAAAATGAAAGATGTTAGAGTAGGTCCAGCTTTCATTTCCGGTGCTTTTCTTCCTTGTCACTGTTTTTACTGCCCGGTCCCTCCCCGGATGTGTGCCTGTTGGTGCTGTTGTTATTCAAGAACATTTTGTCCATTCCCTTCAGGGCCTCGGTAAGGTAGTTTTGCAGGGCCGTAAGGGCCGCACAGATAGCAGGGGAGCCAAAGCCATGGGTGATGAGGCTAAAGTGAGTTAAGCAGCTCTGGATTCCTGGTTCTAGGATTGGGCTAGGTCGGCTGTTTCCTATAGGTGTTCTGTCCTGGGCCAGAAGGTCTGTGAACTCTTTACAAAGTTGCCTGGAGAGGAAAGAAAACACAACAGGGTAAGTACCTGGTAGCCCATCAAAATTCGTAAGTCAAAAAAGTTGAGGTTCCTTCAAAGCAGTTACTATTTTTTTTAAAAGTGGGCCTGAACTAAAACTTTAACTGAAATCTATCTTCATAGCCTAGATATAGATAAATAACAATGAAAATGCTGAAACACTTTACTGGAGAAATGGATGCTCTTTGATCTCATAAGTGCTAGGAATCAGCCGACTGCAATTCTGGTCCATTCCTTTAGCAGAGATCACATGACCAAATGCCTAGGTTTATGTTCGTAGCACTAAAGGGTGGCTGGGAAGGAAAATTGTTTACCTAGCTTTATTGAAAGTATATCCGTTTTAGTATTGGGATAACACAAGGAAACTCTGGTCTTTTTTTTTTTTTTGCCCTATGTCCTACTAGAGAAATTTCTCTTTGCTAAAGACACAATAATAATTGAGAGGAGCTATCTCCAAATGTGAAGTGTGAGACTTTTGGACAAATATTACTGGCACAGGTTTACTGATATTTCTGTTCTGGTGACAACTGTAATATTTTGGATTTTCCATCACTTTCTGTCCCAGTGACAAAGATCACCAGGACAAATATAGATAATTAATATCTCCTGTGATATATGTTAGGAGTTCCCTAATCTATCCAAAACCTTCAACAAAAAAGTGTTGGATGTCCCATGTATGTATACTTTTACAAACTATACAAAGAAACAATTTTTAAAAATTGTAATAATCATTTATACAATTTATAAAATGTAATAATAATATTAATTAATTTTTTTATCAGTAGCATCGTTTCGATTTAATTTAAAATAAACATTGATAATATTACTAGCATTAAACTCATCACATTCACATTTATATATAAAAACCCAAAAAGACACAGCCTTTACAGAAAGCATTTCATTTTTCTTAACATCATCATTTCTCGAGTCCATGCTAATTGGTAATATATCTAATTATTCAACGGGGTTAAGGGTGTTATAAGATAATTGTAGCCCTTCCTGACCTGTCAATCACCCCGGAGAAATCTGAAAGGAAACTTTGAATTTGGAAAGTAAATGGCAAAAAGTCAAGCATTATCCGTCTTCAAAGTCAGCAGTAAGAGATCTGCAACTTATTAAAGGTCTGAGCCACTCCTATCTCCTGACCTCAGAAAATGAGACAATGAAATTCAAATCACATTAAGCATAACATGTGTTAGAAATGGAGTAAATGTTTTTTTTTTTTGCTTGTGCCCTTGGTTTAGAGCAGAAACTAGCACAACTCTTTGTGGTTTTCAATGTGCGTCTGTCTCCCATACATAAAGTGACCCTGTCGGTCCCTTGAAAAAATTGAAATAGCTTTTTTCTGTAATAGAAAAGATAGTACTTATCTCTCTAGCAGCCTGTGTCTTCTACCTTCCTCTGTTCTAGTGCTGCAGTCTTCAGCAAAGTCTTCAGAATTTAACACTTCCGGTAGTGTCGCCACTGAGAACTGTAGCTCCATCCTCCGAACCCTGTCGCCAGGGGACTCAGTAGTAACATAGGGAGTCGGAGGAAGAAATTCCAGCATGCTGCAGAGGACACAGACATTCAACGCTCCTCGAAGTGACAAACGTTGAAGACTTTGCTGGAGGAGGGTAGGAGATTTGCCTCTGGAGAGTGAGTTAGCATAATAGCACCTGTGTTACAGGAAACAGCTATTTCAAGTTTTTATAGAAAAATGGGACTAGCCATTGTTGACTTATTTTTCAAACTGAAGACCTAAGAAGTGCCACCCTGATATTAGCTATGCAACCTAATAGGTGGCTTGTACGGAACATTCATAAAGAACAGTTTTTTTTGCAAACTTTACTGGCAGCATGCTTGTCCCACGTCAGTAAATCATTTGGCAGTAAGTCACAATCTGAAGCTTTCAACATGGCAATGCAGAATGCAGTGATTGTAGAAAGTGCAGTACCCAGCTGAAACCCATCGAAAATAATACCATACTGATGTGAGTAGAACAAACTGACCTCAAATTAGTTACTATACAATGCTACAGATCACTAAATAAAAACATATACCTCCTAAAATCAGGGGTTGGAGACTTGCTATGTAACTACAGAAAATGTACCCATGAAAATAACAGTGTATGTTATCTTTTAGCATATATTATGCAGATTGCTCAGTTATATTCAATTAATGTGGTTAGTTTTGTTCCCAACATGTGGCTTGTCTGCACCCAGAAAAATCTGTTTTTACAGACTGGACAACTCACACTAAACAGCTATAAACCATAAAAAATGTATTATTATTATTATTTTCCCAGAGGCTGCCTTCTTAGACTGCCATGCTCCAAGAGATTATCTTGTAGACCACTCTCATTCTAAAGACTGCCTTGTAAATGACAAAGACCCCAATTCTCCCAAATGCTACTTTGTTAAACTGCTCTGTCTTGTACTGTAGATTGTCTTGTTCCCAAAGACTATCTTGTAGACTGCCATGTTTTCAGAGACTGCCGTGCTCCCAGAGTCTGCCTTGTAGGCAGCCAAGCTTAGAGAGACAGCCTTGTAGACTGACATGTTCTCAAAGACTGCCTTGTAGACTGCCTTATTCCAAGATACTTAATTGTTAAACTGATTTGCTTCAAAAGACTGCTTTCCAAAGATTGCTTTGCAGGCTGCCTTGTTTTCATAGACTGCCTTGCAAATTACCATGCTTCCAGAGAAGGCTTTTTAGACAGCATGCTCCCAAAATTGCTTTGTAGATTTTTATTGCTCCCAGAGACTGACGTGTGCCATGTTCCCAGAAACATCCTTGTAGATTGGCATGCTTCCAGAGTCTGCTTTGTAGACAGACAAGCTCCCAGAGGCTGCCTTTTAGACTGCCATGCTCTCAAAGAATGCCTTGCAGACTACGATGTTTTCAGAGACTTTCTTATAGACCATCAAGTCTAAAAGACTGCCTTGCAGAGTGCCTTATTCCCAGATACTTTAATGTTAGACTGGTTTGCTTCAAAATACTGCTCTGTAGCCTTTCCATAGATTGCCTTGTAGGCTGCCCTGACTGCCATGTAGCATGCCATGCTTCCAGAGACTGCTTTGTAGACTGCAATGCTCCCTTTATTGCTTGGAAAACTGTTCACCGAAACTGCCTTTCAGACTGCCATGTAACTAAAGATGTCCTTGTAGATTGCCATGCTTCCAGAGCCTTGAAAACTGTGATGCTCCTGGAGATTTCCTTACAGAATGTGATTTTCCCAGAGACTGCCTTGTATATTGTCATGTACCCAGAGATTGCCTTGCAGCCCAACACCCTCTCAAAGACTGCCTTATAGTCTGTCATTGTCAAAGAGTCTGCCATGTTGCCCTAGACTGCTTTGTAGACTGCCACACTTCCTTTTAGACTTCCCTACTTCCAGAGAATGCCTTGTGGACCACCATGCTCCCACATACACACCTGCTGGACAATCAGCTTCCACAGAGACATTTAGACATTTACTGCTTTCAGAGTGCACACACACAAAGAAACATACATATACAAGGATCCTGCATGGTGCTGGTATAGGCATCTGTCTGATATCATTTTTAAGAAGTGCTAAGAATGCCTGGGAATGCTGAAAGCTGGGCCCATCATTTCTTTCGGCACATTGTAATGAATATTTCATCACATTACTGAGCAGTTGCGTCATTCTAACCTAACCTCATCTAGAGGCTCAACTTGATCTAAACTTCCCATTTTTACATGTTCCAAGACACACCAGCATGATATTGCTTTCTGTATATACTCTCGAATCACACCATTCTGATTCACCATTTTCTATAGTCTGAACTCATACTGGCCTGACCTCCTATGCTGTACCACCTATAAAATCACATTAACCGTGAACTCCTTTCACCAAAAAAGGAAAGTATTGTTATCATGGAAGCAATTTACATTTGCTGTATATACTGCATGGATCATCCCATGTGTGATCTTGAAGGATGCTCAGTTTATCATCCCCCAAACCAAGGAACTTTAATAGAGAAAATGTTGAGAGAAGGAATTGTTTTCTACTGGGATGACACAGCTTGACATTACTGGGCAAGGAGCCCAGAATTTTCAAACCCTGTTTATAAATATTAACCTTTTTTTTTAATCTAGAAATTATTTGATGGTAAAGAAACAAATAAGATATTGTATTTTGCACATCCTGCTTATCATATCCCCGTGTAGCCAAGCTACATGGCCCCAGTGACCTACTGTATAACATCACATCTTATGATCCAGCAAGAGATCCTCAACCTAAATCCCAAATGAATTTTTAGTTTAAATCAGCTAAATACATTCCAGGTGCATAGAAAAGCTTTTCAACGTTTTACAGTTTGCTTTCATTAGAAAGAAGGCACAGCCTGAGTAGAAAAGCCTATCCCCTGCCAAAGTCCTGCAGAGAAGACCCTTGCTCTCTTTGTGGAGGCAGAGGTCCAACACACATCCAGTCAAAGGAATATCTCTGCAATCAAAAAAGCTTCCTAGGGATTGGAGAGCACTTAGCTCTGACTCAGCATGGGGTGTGCTGCTGGACCTCTTCAGAGAGATCACTGCTTACACACAGAGAGCAAGTGCCCTTTTCTACACCATGCTGGCAAGGGAAAAACTTTTCTACTCATGCGGTGGCTGTGTTTTAAAGCAAATGAACAGTACACTTATAATGTGCATGTAAAGTCAACTATATGGCTTTACACAACCATTGTATTGAAGCACCTCAAATGTATTTAGCTGATTTAAGCTGAAAGCTATGTTGGACTGAACACACACAATGCAACAACTGTGTGCAATAAGCAGAAATGAATAGCAACTAAAATGAAGGATCATTGATTGCTATGGGCTACTGTACCTAGCAGACAGATACTAAACTTTGCAACACCTATGACCAAGATGGTGGAAAGAGAAAGTTGTTAAGTAAATAATGTTTTCTCTCCAATCTCCTGATACTGAATCTGCATCTATACACCTACTTCCTACACAGGAGTAGTTTCCAGTGAGTTGTCGGTGATAATCCTTTAAATATCTTTGGGCCAACAACTAATTCTGTGCCAGTGCATAGCTGCAGGCTGGGGGTGCACAACCTCCAGAACCCAGAAATTGACCAAAAAATAACCCTTTACAGTCATAGCTGCTGCTAAAGTGATCAATTATAGATGGAGTATCAATTCTTCAAAAGACTTTAGATATTAGTAAGTCAGCTTCATACAGAGGCACTGCATTCTGATTCTACTCTGGCTGGTGGAACTATTGATCAGCTTCTCTGACAATATTATTGTAATGGCACAGTGTGCTTCTGCACCTGCTCAGCCAGTAGGGGCTTTATCTAGTGGTCCTACCTCCCTAGGCCTTAACCTATCTGCCCTGCCTCCATTTGACCAACACCAGTCTATAAAAAGGAATTATGTAGTCAGCAGAGATCTCCAAACTTTGGCCCTCCAGTTGTTGAGAAACTACACGTCCCCATGAGGCATTATAAAACTCTGACATTCCAGACATGACTAGGCATGATGGGAATTGTAGTTCCTGAACAACTGGGCCACAGTCTGGAGACCTCTGAGTAGTGAGATGGGCAGAATAGAGTCAAGAATGATTTAAGATAATGAATAGTAATGCAACAATATATCAACCATGTACAAGGTTGTTTCTAGGCACAGAAGAGTCAGCCAACCATCTACAGTGTTGGTCGATAGAGGCACCAGGGAAAGAAAACAGCAACCTTAAATTTAGGAGTTTATGATATTGTACCGGAACATTTGTGAGATGTATAGTATATTCAATATGTGTTAGTTTAACTCAAGTTAGCTTTAGGGCCATACCCCACTAGCAATCTTGTCGACTGGTGGTGACTATCTAGCAACTGGATCATGAACTGCACTATCAATCCCTCACTGGTTGAACCAGTGAAATGTCACAAATGGCAAGAGAAATTCTGCAGCAATTATCCTGTGAGGAAGACACACCTTAGGAGCAGGTAGGTCTTCTTTATGATCCTGTTGCTGACAAGTTGCCACCAGCGACATATGTGACATGGCACTTTCATTGCAAAGCATCCACCTTTCAGCCTTGCCCACATATCCAGCTTTTCTTTCCAAATTGCATTTCCTCTTGGTAGAGAAAATTGGATTGAGGTGGATTACAGTAGAAGATTGGCATAGAGCACAACAAAAAGGTTAAGCTCATGTAGGCAAACTAGACTTCATAACATCATTATATAAATCTTACTCTCCCCTATTTTTCTCTTTTTAGAATCGCAATCACCCATTGACAAACATACATCTAAGATCTGAGTTTGCAGAGTCAGTTACTCACTTTGTGGCCAGCAGCATGTTCTTTCTGGAATGCAGATCGCTCGGGTCTGTGTGCTGTCTGTTCATGTATTCGGACACCGCCTTGGCTGGAAATTCTGTTTCACAGATGTAACCAAAATCCCGGGCAAGATGGACAGCTTCACCTGCACAGAAAGTATGTGTATGGTCAGAACTGTCACATTTGGGTGTTTACCCCAAATGCAGGCTCACAAGGGCAGCCAAGGGAAAAAACAGGCAGCATTAAAAAAAGAACAATTTTATTTTGTTCTTTTTATTTTTTTTATGTTGACACTTATGAGTAATCACAATGTCAGGCATAGAGATAATTACAAGATTTTCAGTAGGTCAAGTCACCTGCACACATCTCCTCTTATCATATGAATCCTTTACTATGGTAGCCTATGAGAATTCTGTAAATACAGCATTCTGTCTTAAATTCTAGTTTCATTATTTCATGATCAGAAAACATGGTCATTTGCTGCCAGTATTCCTGGTATTTGTAAATCCTGCCCGTGAAAAATACAGTTGAGTTGAATGTGGTCAAATACAAATGAAATTTAGGGGGTGAGTCTTGCACCTAGGCCAATAAGATAGTTCAAGTCTGCATAGAAATGTCTTGTGCATCTATAGATATATCTAGCTGAGTTTTGTACATTTTCACAAGCAAATCGTATCAGCAAATGTAACATTAATGTATTTTAAATATTTGCCATAGGGTAGAATAGGCAAAAAAAAAAAAAAAACAAGAAAAGTGATACTATTGTTATGGCCTTGTGGGAGGGAAGGAGACATAAAACACTGAAATAAATCTTTTCAATGTAATGTTAGCTTGAGGCAGTCAATAAAGTGTTTAAAGTGTATATGAAGCCCATTTTTAAAAATTTTAGATACAATATATTAGGAATAGAACCTTTGGCATGTTTTAATTGTTATCTGTATCCTCAGGGCTGTAGATAATGGGGTACCAGTACCACCAGTCCTCCTGTATGGGGCCCAGGTCAGCAGGGGGGCCAGGCAGCAGGGTGAATCAGATGTGGGCAGAGAGGATGATTGGTGTGGCAGGGGGTAATTACTGGAAGCAATCTCCTGTATGGCTCTCTCTGCAGCATCTAAATGCTGGCTTCATCTCCTCTCCCTCCCGTTTGGCTTTCAGCTGATGCAAAGAGAGCCATACAGGGGATTGGTTCCAGTAATGGCCCCCCCACCACACCAATAACCCTACCTGTGCACCATATGTTTCCCCCTGCTGCCCAGTACCCTCTGTGTGCCCCCCTTCTCCCGCAGTGCTGCCGGGTTCCCTTCTCTTTCTGCCGCCGGCAGCTGCAAGCACACAATAGGGTCCTTCAACATTGAGAGTGGGTGAGCAGTCCAGTAAATATGTCATATTTACCAGCCCCTTCCTTTCTTGAATGAATACAATGAATGATCGGTACATAAAAGCAGTGGCTGTATGGAGCCCTGTGCCAAGTTGTCTATATGGGGCCCTGTGTCAGGTTGTCGGTATGGGGCCCTGTGGTTTCTAACAGAAGCCCTGTGTATCCCCACTAGATAGATTAAACCTATCTATTTGTCCTGGTGACCTGAAAATGAAGGTTAATCCAAACGATTAAGATGTTAAAAGAGAACAGTAACACGGAGGAAACCCACTGTTGGTGACACCTATCCAGGTGACAACTGTCAAGAGATTTACCTCTCTTTTGAAAAATATCCTCTCACCTCCTATTGTGTCTACTGGACAGAAGTGGAAGGAAATCTCTTAATTGGGGCACAGATGACAAAAAAAACCTGTATTGAGTTTCAACCCTACTCTGTTCAAGCCAAAACAAAAAAAAATACTTTGGGATTTATTTACTAAAACTGGAGAGCGCAAAATATGATGCAGATCTGCATAGAAAATAATCAGCTTCCATTTTTTTTGTCAAAGTTTAATTGAACAAGCTGAAGTTAAAAGCCGATTGGCTACTATGCACAGCTACACCAGTTTTGGTAAATCAACTCTCTAGTTTTAGTAAATCAACCCCTTTATTTGCACTTTAAGCACTTGTCCCCACTCGTACCTAGAGACAACAGTCACTAAAAATAAACTGTAATAACCAAAAGATTGGTGTGATCACTGCGGCCATTAAAACTATTGTAATCAGTGGTAGCTGTAGAGACGGTAGTGCAGTATACAAGCATAGTTTAATTTTGTCATCTCTGGAAGTCACAAGGTGAAAGCTGACTGACAGGAAGAAACAAACACATGTTCGCTTTAAAAGGCGAAGCAGAAGAAAAGAAAAAACAATAATTAGGCTTAATATAATTCTAACTGGCACATTCTCTGTTAGCTGTGCTATCAGGTTTCTGGCCTGGAGCAGCAAACTCTTCTTCAAACTTGCAAGAATGTGACTTTGACACACAAGAAAGCTGGGAGGTAGCTAGGGGTGGTGAGAAGTCAGGCTCGGATGGTATTCTCGCAGAATTATCTTTTCTAGGTAACCTGGGGGAATTGGATGTGTTTCAATATTTCTGGGCAGGGTCCTTGTGTATGCTAATGATCAGGATTCGTTTTTCATTGTTGAAAAGAGAAAACTCAAGGCAAGTCGAGGTGACTGCAATGTCCAACAGCCGAGACCTTTCACCAGTAGACAGGGCCAGATTTATACTTCCTGTCCCCTGGGCCAACCATATTTTGCCACTCCCCTCTACACACAATGGACTGACCAGTCCTTATCAGTAACCCATTAAAAAGATCAGAAGTCACACTCATATAAAGCCATTGTTGAGTTGGCCACTGCTCGAAAATGTTACTGGCTTTCTATGGCCTCATTACTTTCTGAGTCAGTAAACGTGAAAAGGAAAAACAGCTATTAAAGTCAGATCACCAGGATCACCTATATGTTTAAAAGTATGTGGAATTCTGACCATCACACCCCTGAGCTGGTTGGACATCCCATTTTAAAACCACTGGGCATTAATATGGTGTTAGCCTGCCCTTTGCATCTATAATAGCTTCCACTCCTCCGGGAAAGGTTTTCAGAAGATTTTGGTGTGTGTATGTGGAAATTTGTTTTTATTCAGCCAAAAGAATATTTGTGAAGTCAGGCACTGATGCTGAATGAGAAGACCTGGCTCACCAGTGGCCATCCAATTCATCATAAAGGTGTTCAGTTGGGTTGAGGTCAGGGCTCTGGGCAGGTCTCTGGAGTTTCTCCACAATAGACCTATCAAACCCTGTCTTTATGGAGATGGCTTTGTACACAGTGGAACAGAGAAGAGTCTTCCCCAAACTGTAGCCACAAAGGTTGGAAGCTCACAATTGTCTATAACTGGAGTTCGCATGTTCTCCTTGTGTCTGAGTGGGTTTCCTCCAGCTACTCCAGTTTCCTCCCACACTCCAAAGACATGCTGGTAGGTTAATTGGCCCCTGTTCAAATTGGCCCTAGCATGTGTATGTAAGAATGTGAGTTAGGGATTTTAGATTGTAAGCTCCTTGAGGGCAGGGACCGATGTGAATATATAATAAAAATATGTAAAGCACTGCATAAATTGATGGCACTTTATACAGTAAGTACCTGTAATAAATAAATAAATGAATAAAAATAAGTAATGTCTTTTTAAGCTGCAGTATTAACAGTACCCTTCACTGGAAACGCCTGAACTCAATTAGCACTGAACAGCACAGAGATTTCCTACTCCGTAACAGCTATTGTGCAACATTCAACCACATTTAAACTCAAGTGAAAAAACCTTGTATTACAAATAATAATAATAATTATACAAAGCATAATATAATATAATTTTATTACAGAAAGATTAAAACTTATTACATGCTTTTAAAAATGATGTGATGATCATGGCTCATTGTGGGACAGATTGTGGTTGATTTAATAACAAAGTAGTAACCATCCACTTAGCTTAGTAAAAATGGATGAGTAGATCAGGTGAAAATTGAGAAATTAACTAAATTGAAACTCTCAGTTCTAGTCACTGAACTGCTTATGTGAGATTTGGTCAAAAAATGAAAAAAAAATACTCTTTTTTTTTCTTTATTAGGAAAGAGTGTTTTTGATAGATGCTTTTAGAGTGATGTGTTTTATTTAATTTAGGTGTTCATTGTATTTATATATATATATATATATATATATATATATATATATATATATATATATATATATATATATATATATATATATATATATATATATACATTTAATTTTTTTGCTTTTTTGTGAAAAAAAATAATGAGGCTCTTGAGGGGCCTTTTATGGCACAAGAACATGTTCAAGATAGCTTCTGTAACCCTCATAGGCCATCTAAAGCTCATTGCACTCTTAAAAAAAAAACCACACTAAAAACCAAATTTCAGTTTTGCAATTATATTTTACCAAAATGGCTACACTTTGAAAAAGTTTCCTGTTCTTGAGATTTCTGGTCAACGAAAACTCACAATTTGATTTATCCCCGTTAGGAAATACGGTGGATTTGAGTTCTCATCAGTCATCCAATCACGTGCAAAGCAAAAATCCTGTTGTTTATAAATCCTGGCACGTGATTGGGTATTCACTTTACTGTTTTTTTTAAACTAAGCAAAAATTCCCTTTTCCAAGCGGACACTTTGCTTCTTTAGTAAATCATCCCTCATTGCCTTTTGGTTTATTTGGGTAATGGTTACCCTATGTAAACTCTTTTAGAGTGGCGTGATTCATATACACCTCCTAGAGATTATTATCTCTTCCACCAGCCTGGGCCAGTTAATGTTTATATTATGTGTTCTGTCTTTGCTAAATATGAACGTATGAACCAATAATTATAATAGTCCTTGCCAGTCACAAGAGACAGACAGATGACTGGTAATTACAGGCATTTACCTCGCATTAGCACATGTCAGGCTGCCGGATTATCATTGAGCATACTGTAAGTGGATGATGATTAGTATAAATTGTCCCTGTACTCTAACGACATCTATATTTCCTATTTAGCCCAGCCGTAATTATTCCTGTAGGGAGTGTCTGGTTACACGTAGTTTAGAGTGGCTGATATCAATCTGGAAGAAGAAAGCAATCCTCATGTTGTGTGTGTGGCCGCAAGTGGAGCATATCAAATAAAACTGTGAACATGGAGCGCCAGAAAACTTTTTTTTTAAATTTGTTATAGAGTGGGGGTTTTTTTCCAAGGGCTTTAGTCATATGAAAATCTAACATCACGAATTCTTATTTGGCTTCAACAAAACAACTCAATTTGAGTCGGTTTGTCGTTCAATTTTATATTTTTATAAATAAATAGCATTTTATAAATACATTTTATAAATAAATAGCAAAGAAAAAATAAAAAAAGCAGAGAAAGTAAAAGAGAAAAGTAAGGAAAAAAAATTTAAAAAAGAGAGAGGGGGACCCCTTCCTTCACAGTTCCCTATAGTCATATTTGGTGAGAAACTAGACCACAGGTACTGTCTCAAGATATCTGAGATAGTGAAGTCTTTCCAAGCCCCCCATTTAGCTATGAATTTTGGGTTATTCTTCTATAGGCTTGCTGTCAGTTCCTCCATACACATAATATAATTTCGTTTGGACTGGGAATAACACTACAATTCCAATGTCTGGGTATGATAGCCCTGGATGGGGCAAAGATAAAGCATGTTAGGCCCTACTTAGCCATCTATGGTGATCCTGGAAAGATAGAAATTAAGGCCAATTCTGGTAGTTTAGGTAGCCTATTGCCTCTAATATGTGCTGTAAGTTGAAATACAGCCTTCCAGTACGGTCTCAGGTATGGACACGTGAGAGAGGGGAAGTTACATAGTTACATAGTTTGAATAAAGACACAAGTCCATCTAGTTCAAAAATAAAAAAAATCTAGTTAAAAAAATAAATACAATCCCATATACACAATCCTTCACCCACAGTTGATCCAGAGGAAGGCGAAAAACCCAAGCAAAGCATGCTCCAATTTGCTACAGCAGGGGAAAAAAATTCCTTCCTGATCCCCCGAGAGGTAATCGGATTTTCCCTGGATCAACTTTACCTATAAATGTTAGTATCCAGTTATATTATGTACATTTAGGAAAAAATCCAGGCCTTTTTTAAAGCAATCTACTGAGCTGGCCAGAACCACCTTTCCGTATTTGGAGATGAAAACCGTTTTTCCTCCAGACGTAAAGAGTGCCCCCTTGTCCTCTGTGATGACCTTAACGTGAATAACTAGTTTAGAGTGGCTGATATCAATCTAGCCAACACCAAGTTCACTATATGGAAGTGTTAGAACTTCTGTCTCTAGGACCCCACAAGGGTGATTTCCCCTTCCTCTCCCTTTCCCCATACCTCTCTACTCTATCCAAAGTGCAAAACAAATGGCAGAATTTTTTTGAAACAATTGTGTCAAAATGTGATTTTGCTAAGAATATTTACTTTAAAAGAGTGCTTAAATGTATTTATTTTTACTTTCAGTATGATTAAAAAATACTGTATGCATTCAGTAAAAGTGGATAAAAAATGTGCTGAACCAATACTTCTCAGTACAACTGCCCCTCTAAGTTTTAAATCTACTGTGCATATATTATTTTCAGACAAATTTTCTATAGTCAATATATATTTATCGATCTCTAGAGACAGCTTCCTTCTCAACGCATTTCATAAAGGCTATGTACCCATATGGACTTTTTCATCATTTTAAATAGAGCTTTCTTTTGATGGTATTAATTCACCACTGGGGATTTTTTTTTTGGTAAACAAAATTTTGAAAACAAAAAAAGTTTTTCTTAGTTTCTGTTATAAAATTTTGCAAACAGGTAATTTTTTCTCCTTCACTGATGTGCGCTTTTGAGGCTTCACTGATGGGTACTAATAGGCTGCACTGATGGGCACTGATAGGCAGCACTGATGGGCAATGACAGGCTGCACTGATGGGCACTGATGAGGTGGCACTGGTGACCATTGATGAGGAGGCACTGATGAGGCTGCATTAATATGCGGCACTGATGGGAACTGATAGGCAGGACTGATGGGCACTGATAGGCCTAGAAGTGTAGATATATTGACCTTTTACTTGGATCTTACAAGGTCCCTTCAGTTGTGTGACTGGCCCAATGCTTTATCCTCACTTAGGGCTCATTCACACAAGCTTTTTTTTCTGTTCGGAATTAGGATCTTCAGACAGCATTTGACAGGTAGTGAGGAGGCATTGCATCTCTTCCTCACCACCTGCACATGCAGTACATGCGGTTGAAGGAAACTTACAGAACGGTCTCATGAACTTGAATTTCGGAGGATATCATTCCTGCTACAGCTGCAAAGAAAAGCATTACAGCCACAGAATGTGTACTAATCCAGCCACTGCCTCTGCAGCTAAAAGGGGTTGTGGCTGGGGGAGGAGGTAAAAATGCCCCTCAACAGCAAGTGTGAATGAACCCTAAAGCACTTTGGGCCATAATTGCATGCACCCCTTTTCCACATACAATGCAGAGTTAATGGTCATGCACTGTAAGTCATGACACTGAGGGGCCACCCAAAACCTGGAACTTGAAGAAAGGGCTGAAGGCTGCCAAAGTGAGGGATAGGGTAGGTAATACACCCTATGCATGTACCCCTGGACTAAACAAGCATTTAACTCTGGGAGTCCTGGGGGGCCCTCTGCAATGGTAGATCTTGCAAATGCGGGAGTGATAAGAATATGGTTTAAAGCTGAAGTCCAGTCAGATAAAATAAACAAATAATGCACCTCTGTATTAGTTAACACATCATAAAAAATTCACTTTTTAAATGAAGGCAGTGTAATTGCTGGATTTTAAAGTGGTTGTAAAACCTTACATACCACTTTTACTTACAGGTAAACCTATAATAAGGCTTACCTATAGGTACTGGAAATATCTCCTAAACCTGCACAGTTTAGGAGATATTTGCCATATATGCTTGTGCCGACTTCATCGGTGCATGCGCACTGAAGAAAGGGCACAATCGTGCTGTTTCCACAGGGTCCAGGCCGTGACTGTCGGCTCCTGCGCGCATGCGTGGGAGTGACGTCACTTGACTCCGGCCTGTCACAGAGCCGGAGTCCATGGCCCCGGAAGGAAGAGGGCTGAAGATGGATGCGGCCACCAGAGAGGACAGCGCAGGCTTCGTTTGCAGGTAAGTGGCACATAATGGGCTAGTATGCCTTGCATACTAGCCCATTATGCTTTTACTTTGCACAGAAAAAAAGAGGAAGTAAAACCCATCAGGGTTTACTTCCTCTTTAACTTGGTATCAACCCCTTGCAATTCCCTGTACAGCAGAGCTCAGAAAGGGGTAAAGTAAAAGTAGCCCTTCAGTTATGCTTCAGGACAAGAAGAATGCCAGTACTTTCCAGTCACAGATTGAATGAGGGTGAGGACAAAACCCATAAGTGAAAGTGAAACTGTAGCAGAAAAAGATCAGGTCTCATCACCTGCCAGACAGGGCTGTGTGGCAGAGCTGTGCAAAACCTTGTCAGGTACACCAGCTCTGACATATGTGTTTCATCTACTGTATGAATTTGGCTGTGTGCCTGGAGTTCAGATTTAATCTGCTTTCTCTGCCATAAAGTGTGGAGCGATTTTCACAGACCATTTAACAGGGTCATTATTAGAAATGTACTTCCTGGGATCTGTGCTATGTAATTTCCTCACTTTCTGCCTTTCTGCATCACCAATCGTATTAAAACATCCAAGGTAATTTAGGTTTTGAATGGGGGCCTTTAGAAATGAGTGAAGTGGGGAGTTTTTTTTGGGCCAAAGTGCTAAAAAATTTGATTTTGGTGAAATTTCTCTGTTTTGGCAAAATGTATTTGGGCCAATGCAGAAAGTGAAATGATGGTATTTTTTGGTGATTTTTAAAAGGGCTTTAAATGGCTCCAGAGAATTACAAAAGCTCCTTTTATTTCTCCTAGACCTGTTCTTGCGCCAAAAAAGGGCCTCTAATTAGCTTTATTTTTTAACCCCTCAGTTTAACTCCTTAGCGCAGAAGGGCCTCAAATTTGCGTTAATTGCTGCCTATTCCCTTGTGCTGAGAGCGCACTTCTGCCCACTCTCAGCACAGTTACTGTAGACTAACCAAAAGTTCATTGCGATGGGAAGTTTTGATTGGAAGTTTTCAGACCACGTGACTGTCGTGACAGCCAATCACTGCGGTCATGTGATCTTAAGCTGAGCCCCGCATCCCAGCATCATAAACCTCTTAAAGGGCCGGGAGGCACCGTCACAACAGGTTAAAGGGGATCTTCATCCTCAGGGGAGACTTCCCCCTTCCTGTGAGGCACCACCCCCCTTGCACGTCGCTTAAACGAATGCCTTACAAGGTTCTCCCTTTGCCTCCTGGGATATGCATGTCACATATGCCTTGAGGCATATATTGCTTCATTCACAAAAGAGGAGGAGGGCGAGCCTAGTGCCCAGGGCAGGACTTAGGGTGGTGGGGGCCCCTGGGCTTGAGTCACTTTCGGGCCCTACCTTCTATATCTATCTGGCACTGATGACAGATGGCACTGATACGTGGCACTGATGACACGTGACACTGACAGGTGGCACTGGGGACAGGTGGCACTGATGACAGATGGCACTGATACGTGGCACTGATGACAGATGGCACTAATACGTGGCACTGATGACAGATGGCACTAATATGTGGTGCTGATGACAGATGGCACTAATACGTGGCACTGATGACAGATGGCACTAATATGTGGTGCTGATGACAGATGGCACTAATATGTGGCACTGATGACAGATGGCACTAATACGTGGCACTGATGACACGTGACACTGACAGGTGGCACTGGGGACAGGTGGCACTGATGACAGATGGCACTGATACGTGGCACTGATGACACGTGACACTGGGGACAGGTGGCACTGCTGACAGATGGCACTGATGACACGTGACAATGACAGGTGGCACTGGAGGCAGGTGGCACTGATAGGGGGCACTGGGGAGTCGGGACAGATGGCACTATGTTGTGTAGTGTTGTGTAAATGTAACTAATGTGAGTGTTCACTCACCGCTGCAGCATGGAAGCTCTCCCTCATCACATGCTGTCTCTGTGTGAGGAGGGAGATTCAGCGATGAGAGATGATCTTATATGAGATCGCCTCTCATTGGACAAGTGCGAAAATGGCCGCTGTGATTGGCCATTTAGCACGATCTGTGATTGGCTGTGTCCAAGGGACAGCGGCACGCAGAGGGGAAGTATACAGGAGGATGTCCAGGGACGCCCTCCCGGCAATTGGCTTCCGCGCTATAGCGCGAGCGCCGCGGGGCCCCCTATTGGGCGGGGCCCATGGGCTTGAGCCCACTCAAGCCCTATAGTAAGTCCGGCCCTGCTAGTGCCGCATCATCAGGAGGCACGCCGGCTGAACCAAGAAGAGCAAGTGGGCATCCCAATGGTGTCCTACAAGACCATGGCAGGGCGGGACCGAGAGGTGGTGGAATACAAGAGGATTGCAGCTGGACAATGCTGGGTCCTCTGGATAGTGAGTATCAGAAATGTGGCACCCCAACCACCCAGTAAGTGGGGATAAAAAGCTGAAGTACTGAGTGGGTAGGTTCTTCTCCCTGTGTACATATCAAGGTTTCATTTAGATTTTGATTATTTACACTGGGTCAAATAAGCCACAAAATGTTGTAAGGATTCCCAAGAATAGTGTCTCCATCAACTCTAACAAAACCATAACATGTGTGCCCACTCTCACAGTTGGATCCCAAAATGTATTATGCAGAATACATTGTAGGAGAGTAATGTCATTACATGGCTTTGCTGTGGTTAGGGTAGTTGCACAGGATTGGGAATTCTGTTGAAGGATTCTCCCCACAAGAGTCCTCAAGAGCAAACCTTTGAAACAAAGGACCAGTTTACTGCCCTTCAAACTTTAGGAGGGGCCATACTGTAGAAAATGCCCTGACATCAGTGGGAGTAAACAATGCCATAGGCTTGGTGGTCAGTGGGAGTAAAACAATGATATCATTGGTGTCAGTGAGAGAAATAGTGCCTGATAATTGGTGAGAATTAGTTCCCCATCTCTGGTGTCACTGGGAGGAATAGTACCCCATTGTTGGTGTCAGTGGGATGAATAGTGCCCCACCTTTGGTATCAGTGAAAGTAATAGTGCCCAAAGGGTCGGATAAAGGACCACATCCGGCCCGCAGGCCGCAGTTTGGAGACCCCTGCTTAAGAGATATAAGAAGAGATTCAACCTAAAATATCACTATTGAGTTGAGTTGGTTTTTAAAAACCAAAATATGTTTCTTTTCATTTTAGATGGTGTAGGGAAAAGTTAGAACCTCTGTCAGGTTTTCATTGCTAAGTGTTGTCCCACTGGGGCAATCATTCTCTCTATTTTTCCTCTTGACCATTGTCCCTAAGACAAAAAGTGAGGGAGAATCCAAAATTTTACAATTATCACTGGCGCAGTAATAGTTACATAATTACACACATAAGTTAAAAAAAGACACAAATGCATCTGTTTCAACCAATAAAAATGAATTAAATACATAGAAAACTCCAAATACAAAATCCTATCAACACAACTAATCCAGAGAATGGCCAATTAAAACCCCAATAAAAAATGGTCCAATTTTCTCCAATGGGGGAAAATTCCCACAAGGCAATTGGGTGTTCCCTGGATTCACAATCTCTGGTATTCTTACCTAGAGGGGAAAATTTCCAATAGAGAAATGTTTACCAGTGCCAAGAGGATTTCCCCCTATTCTGAAGACTTTTCCTCTCACTTCCTGTCATATCTCAGAAACAGGAGGGGGAAGGAAATGACTCAATGGGATCTAGACAAATAAAAAAAACTTGACAGAGTTTATAATTATTCCTTCAATCTAAAAAAAAATGTCTTTAAATAGGCTTAGTGGTTAGCAATTCTGTTGCCAGCACTAGGGTTGTTGATTCGAATACCAACCACCACACTACCTACGTAGAGTTTGCATGTTCTCCCTGTGCCTGCATTGGGTCTCCTCTGGGTACTTTGATTTCCTCACTCCATAGACATGCCGGTAGGTTTTTTTGCTCATGTCTAAATTGGCCCTGCTATGTGTATGTATGAATATGAGGTAAGGAGCTTAGATTGTAAGCTCCTTGAGGGCAGGGACTGACGTGAATGTACAATATATATGTAAAGTGCTGCGTAAATTGTTGGCCCGGTGAAAAAAATACATGCAATAATCACAGTACTTTAAATCCTGGCAGGGAGGCCATTGGATGTGTCCTTACCTTCCACCAGGGAGGTCAATAAAGTGACGTTGGCAGCTTTGCGTCTTCCAGCTGGTAAATTCAAACCAATCTTTTCCAATCTCTCCCTCAAAGATCTTCCACCGTTTTTCGATTTCGCTCTGTAATGGAACACAATGAAATGAAATTTAGGATTAGCTGTGAAAGCAACAGATCATATGTAACTTGCACAAGAAAAGAATTTAATAATACCTTAAAATGCAGTACATGATTCAGTACAAGATATGACATAGATGTGAATATTCGCAACTGTGGATCTACTCCCATCATGTCTAGCCAGCCAGATTTAGGTTGTGTGACATGGCATCAGACACTGATCAGAGGGGTGATATTGTAAATTTAACGGGAGGGAATGCTATATAAGAGCTGCTATACAGAGGACATTGAAAGGCATATTATTGATTGCCTCCTAATGCCCCCCTGTGATGGCATCTTTGGGTACTTTTAATTCTATAATCACGGTACAGAAAA
Organism: Lithobates clamitans; assembly: GCA_037952925.1. Taxonomy (NCBI): domain Eukaryota; kingdom Metazoa; phylum Chordata; class Amphibia; order Anura; family Ranidae; genus Lithobates; species Lithobates clamitans. The sequence goes on from JBBGZY010000283.1 coordinate 2,681,085, forward strand.
ATATTTAAGCATTATAGACAGAGCCTGCATGGGCACACTGGGACTTCTGCTTTAAAGCTGAAATGGGCACATAACCCCATGCATTCCTACAAGGGACCATGATGGAGCAGAATTTCAACTCCTTCCAAAATTGATATTTCATCACCAGCAGTTAAAATAACCCACCAGCCCACCTTCCTGTGATATAAGACCCATTGCTTGTCTTGCCTGTATGATCAATTATGCATCAGTACATAGACTGGACATGTAGCTAGCGCTGGCCATACACTATTTTTTTTTTCGTTATACGGTAGACCATTTGACCCAAATGTGGTAATTGATTGATTGGAAGTCTGAAACGATTGTTCACTGGAGCACAAATGGTAAATTCACCTACCTGATCATTTCAGAATCAATCGATTGTTCCATACACCCCTTTTGAAAGTTCCCACCTTTTCTGAAAGACAAACACCGGACTTATTTGGGCTGATTTACTAAAGCCGTAGAGCCTATTAACTTGAAGAGTGAACATTTACTGAGCTTACTACATGTGGTGAACCTGTGTTGACTTTGGGTACCCAATCACGTGCAAGGTTAAAGCTTCACCTTATTTACTAAGCTCAGCGAACATTCAATATGCTAAGTCAAAGGTCTCTACTCCGTTAGTAAATTAACCTTATCAACTCTTTCCTATTAGTAATACTAGCGAAAAGTCCCAGGTGACAACCCTAACAAAAAGGGGACAACCCTACCAAAAAGGGGACAACCCTACCAAAAAAGTGACAACCCTACCAAAAACGGGACAACCCTATCAAAAAGAGGACAACCCTACCCACATTGGACTGCTTTCATCTGCAATCAGAAAATCAATGAAAAGCAAAGGAAATGGTAGGGGGATGGCTAGAATTCTAGAATTGGTCAGAACATTTTAACAATGTGTATGGTGAGCCTAATTTCGCCGGCAGGTGACATAACCGACCTCCTCCTATGTCCTGGATGTGTGCTGGATTCCCCATGTAGGTCACAGCTACAATGTTCCCAATGTGAAGGTGAGTGGCATTAACCCTCTCCTCCCTTGGCCCCCCCAGACTCACCTCCTCAGCACCCCTCCCAGCAGAGAGGCGTTCAGACACTCAGGAGGGGACAGGCGACGCTGCACCTCCCCCACTGTCACTTTGTATTTGGACGTAGAGCTGAGCAAGGACAGGCGGCCCGGCACCGAGCAGAACACTTCCCCGGCGTTCACCGTCACCCCTCCCAGGAAGCCATCCTTGTTCATCATCAGCGAGGTGACAGACTTAGGGGGCACAGGGACTGCGGAGACACAGGGGGACACACAGGCTCAATAACATGCTGAAATACACCACATAGGCTTCTTATGTATGTTAGAACATCATTTCTACATATAATACATAGAAGAAAGAGATAGATTGAAATAGATAAATAAATAGATAAGATAGATAGATAGAATAAATATTTTAAAAGAGGATAGAGAGTTAGATGATAAGAGATAGATAGATAGATAGATAGATAGATAGATAGATAGATAGATAGATAGATAGATAGATAGATAGATTAAATATTTTAAAAGAGGATAGAGAGTTAGATGAATGGAGACGGTTAGAGGTAGATAAACAAAGAGTTAAGAGATAGATAGATAGATAGATAGATAGATAGATAGATAGATAGATAGATAGATAGATAGATAGATAGATAGATAGATAGATAGATAGGAAACAGAAATATTAGACAATATTAGTTAATTCCATCAATAATAATATTCTTATACAAGTAAATGAAGGGAATAAAAATAAACATTGAAAAAATGTTAAAACAATGTTAGATAAAAAACGTTCTAATCTCTTATTTAATGTATAATATTGTATTAGCTACTAATAAACTGTGATGATTGAGCCTCCATGTGTTCTCATACAGGTCCCTGACCAGGAGAGCATCCAGGCAGAGAAGAGAAGAGTGCGTCCTGCAAGGCACTCTGGGAATTCTGGTCTTTTTTTATTAACTCTGATAGCGAATAGATTAAAAAATACTAGAGCAGGTTATAACAATTATTTATGTCACCTAAGGAATGGGAATTTCTATAATATAAAGGTAACATGACCGTGCTTTACTTTTATTATAGATTTATGAATCCTCCATAAAGTCTGGGTTCTCCTCTCTGGCCGATTTTAACTGCAAGCTCACAACAAAATCTTGCAGTTAAAATCGGTTCCTTTTGTGACATCACAATAACTGCTGCTTCTGGCTGTACAAACTCAGAAGGGAGGCTGTTGCAATCACCTAAGAAGGGATCTATAATTTCGTAGCTATGGATAGCCAAAGTGACAATCTTTAAGAAGAAGAGGACACATTGGGGTCAATTTACTGAAACGATAAAATTGATTTACTTTAATAAGGTAGGAATGTCCATAAAGATGAAGTGGCATTCACTTCAATCCTCCAACTAAATTCTTTTTTGGTTTCCCTGCACATTACTGGCATATTGATACTGAACACTGATTTAGATTAAATACCAACAATTATTTTAAGTGAACATTCACTTTGGTGAACACACTCTATACTCTTTTAGTAAATAATCCCCCACTGTGCTTCCTATTGCTCAATTGTATATAGGGGGACGTCTCTCCGAATGGGGTCTGGTTACTTAAGGAGTAGAGGCTGTTCACTTTGCAAAGTGAATGCTAGAAAAAAAGGGAAGATGTTTTCACTTTGAATATATGTGAGGGAAATGAAAAAAAATCTATATATATATTATTATTATTATTATCATGATTTTGTATGTAGTTATTATTTCTTTGCTCTAATATATTCTTGTCTTTGAAAATGTTGTGTGAATTTAATGCTACTACTTGTTTTCATATGCCATTTTTATATTATCATAAGGCCTCATGCACACCTGGATGTTTTTTACAGCTGCTGTTTTTGGCTTCAGATGTTTTTTTCTACAGTCAATAAACCCAATAAATCCTATGTGTCCATGCACAGATAGGCTGTTATCAACTGTTTTTGGTTGGGGCGTTTTTTGGCTGTAAAAAAAACCCCAAAACTAGTGGGTTCTGAGAGGAGTTTTTCAGCTGTTTTCAGCTGTAAAAACACTCTAATGCCAAAAAATGCTGATAAACGCAGATAAACGCTCAAAAACAGTGTTTTTTCACGCTTTTGATAAATTGAAAAAAAAAACGCTAAAAACATTAATAAACGCTAAAAACCGCTATCGCAAAAACCTTGAAAAATGTTGAAAAAGTCACTGCAAAGCTACTGCCATTTTTATAATGTTAGTTTAACGTCCAGTGTGCATGAGGCTTTATTATTAATATATAAAATATATTTATTAATTTATTGTTTATTATAATATGTTCTTTTCTTTTGAAACAAGTTTTTAATGCATATAATTCTTTTAGTATGCCATTTTTATTTATTATTAGTATTATTATAAAAAAAAAATATTATTTATTTATTGTAATGTATTCTTGTCTGTGAAAAAACATGTATATTTAATTGTTGTGCTTTTCTTAGTATGCCATTGTTATTATTATTATTATTATTATTATTTAAAACATTTTATTTATTTATTTATTTATTTATTATAATATATTCTTGTCTTTGAAAAAGTTGTGTGTATCAAGATTTTCAATATCACTCTGTATGACTGTGTATAGCCCTCGAGGAAATGATAATGTTACATAAATCAACAATAAGAATAATAATAATAATAACGAATAACAACAAATGAGAGGTTATCAAACTAAGGACGAGCCCTGGGGCCATCCTAAAAACATGTAAACACAATTTTGAGTTTCACAGTCAGAATTCAGAGTAAACTGAGCTGCAATTTTGGAAATATAGGACACGTTTTGTCTCTTTTCTTTCTGTATACAGACATGCAGATTAGTTTGATTTGCTAAAAATCACTTCACAAATTCAGAAATCACAATTCACAAAATCATTAAAAAAATTGCATGCACATGTGCATTGAAAAATCAATAATGCGTCATTTGTCAAATTTTTTTAGATTCAATTTGTACATTAATTTTGCTGATCTGTAATATTTATGATATAATAATGTACATAAACGTGGAGGTAGCGGAGGGTTAAATAGGATTGTCTGAATGGTAGTGTTTCTCTTGGCTGGTGGGTGCGGCACTTGTTGGCAGGTAACATTCTCCTCGGTATTTAATAAAATGCAATGAGGAGGAAAAGTAGTCACTAGAGTACACAGAGAAAGGGGCAGGCTGTGATCTGAGGACTATTGCCTTGTCTACTGTGGGAAAAACGGAGTAGAGTAGACACGGAGTGGGTGGCAGTTGGTATACAAGGGGTTATAGATTGCAGCTAGGCGGTATTGTTACTGGTGTGAACTGCTTATAAAAATGGACAAAGCGAGTTCACGTGCTGGACATGGTCATCCAAATAATGGACGTTTATACAATGCAGCCTATACATAATATGCTTGTTTCTTTACCATATCTGTATTTAATTTGTGAAATAAATATGAACTCACTGTTACATTTATCATCTAAAAGTATTTGAAATTGACCCATTGCTGGAGTCGGATTTTTGTAAGCTTCTATAATGCCATTTACTCTTTTTATTGCATTAACGTTTATGTAAGCTATTTGTGTTTGCAGTTTTAGTCCTTTTTTTTGTGGTTGTTTTTTGTGTTGAATTGTATTTTGTCTATCTTGTGTATTTGTTTATGTTTCTTTAACTTTTTCTAAAAAAAAATAAAAAAATCTGATATTAAAAAAAAAAGTATTCGAAATAAGAAAAAAAAAATTAATCATGTGCTAGCAATGATTTTTTTTTTAATTACCCTTGCACATGATTGGATATTCAAAGTGAACACAGGTTCACCTTTAACGTGTACTTTGCTAAATTAACAGCCTCATTTAGTAATTCAACACCAATACCTGCTTAGTTTCTGGACACCGCTCAGGCTCCACAAACAAAGGCCAGCACATCGGTGTAAATCAGCAAAACTGTTTCCTTTATTATACATAGTGAGAAACAGCCATAAAAATTCCAATGTAAATAAATAATATTTCTTTTATTAATTGATTGATTTTTTTTAACTTTTCTTGATGAAAACTTTAACAAAACTATATTGTTAATAAAAAATTAAAATTCAAACGTGTTTCGGTCATTCAGTCGTGATTAAGCCCTGAACATCCAAAACGTGTTGGAATTTTTATGGCTGTGTCTCACCATGTATAATAAAGGATAACCCTTTTGCTGATTTCGACTGATGTGCCAGCTTTTTGTGCATTTGTGTGGTTACGGAGACCTTTTACCTACAGCACCAGGTTTATAAGCTGTCATTAGATTGCAGCAGAGGTTGCTTGTTTTTTACCACTTAAAGATTCCCTGGAACACAATCTCACTTCAGCACCACAAAAAAAGAAAAAAATCAACCAGGTTACCCTGAAGACCAATGATTCCTAAGGGGATCTAAATTGGCCACCACACCTAGATATGTATTTGGAAACAATGCTTCCTGATTGGAAAATAAACATTTAAATTATTTGAATTATATGTCCCATGTGTGGCCCCGCCTTCTCCCCAGCAGATCATAGTTGTATTAATCTGAACCAGGAAAAAAAAATGTTATAGTCTTATAGATACTTTTCTTCTATGTTATGGGTGTTACCAAGAATATTGTTTCTGACGTCTTTCATTTTGGATATGCCCCTGTATAAATAGTATATTTGCTTTGTGCACTGGTGCGCAGTCATGTTGGAACAGGAAGGGGCCATCCCCAAACTGTTCCCACAAAGTTGGGAACATGAAATTGTCCAAAATGTCTTGGTATGCTGATGCCTTAAGAGTTCCCTTCACTGGAACTAAGGGGCCAAGCCCAACCCCTGAAAAACAACGCCACGCCATAATTCCCCCTCTACCCAATAATTTGGAGAGGTGGCCCAATACTTTTGGAAATATAGTGTGAATGAGCAAGTTTGGGGTGGAGGAACTTGACTGGCCTGCACAGAGTCCTGACCTCAATCCATCCCTTTGGGATAAATTAGAGCGGAGCCAGGCCTTCACGTCCACATTAATGCCTGACCTCACAAATGCACTTCTGGAAGAATGGTCAAACATTCCCATAGACACACTCCTAAACCTTGTGGACAGCCTCCCCAGAAGAGTTGATGCTGTTATAGGTGCAAAGGGTGGGCCAACTCAACATTGAACCCTACGGACTAAGACTGGAATGCCATTAAAGTTCATAAGTTCATGTGCGTGTAAAGGCAATACGTTTGACAATATTGACAATATAGTATATATATATATACATATATATATATATATATATATATATATATATATATATATATATATATATATTATTTATAACATCTTTAAAAGTTCTTTGTCTGATCAGGGTATTAATCTGTATAGTGGGAGAGAATGGGACAGACCCAGAAATGGCCAAGCCCTGGACGACATATTTGCTGTTCTCTCATTGATTGCAAGTGTGTTGTGTTGATAACTGACTTTAAGAGGTACATTTAATGGCCATATTTATATTATTATCTAGTGGTAGTTAGTCACATTCAACTGGTCTTGTTCTGTAATGTTGGAGACTTATTACGGATAAATAAGGCATTCCACAGGCATATTGGCGATGCTGGAGTATCTTTCTGCCGCGCATTAGAACTGAAGAAGTGACGTGGAGAAGCTAAGAAACATATTTTTGTAGTAACGTTGAATTGTGCTGAGTTTGGTAAATCCTAATTGCATATTTTATGGTAAGTTACTCCTTCTGACATCCTGGCAACCCTGATTCTCCTCTGTAGTGAACATGGGTGTGTTTTTTTTTAATATTGCCAAAAACACACCTGAAAAGAATATGCAGCACCTAGCTGTGTCCCAGCAATAGTCAGATACAGACCCTGGTTCTGCCACTGCATCCAGCCTTGAGATTATCACTGAAGTAGCTCTTAAAGTGCACCCAAATACAGTGCAAAAGGCATTACATATAATTTACTTGAAGGATATCTAAACACAAGAATAAACATGTAATAAATCACAGCAGTTTACCCGTCCTTAGATGTGGTGGCTGCATTCATTTTCATTTTTCAGGCTAAGAACATTTTCAGCAAGTACAGAAAATACCTGTTGATCTTGCCAGAAAAGTGAAGGCCATGGTACTTCCTGTGAGCTAAAATGAATGTTATCTTCAGTCTGTAAACTAATCTACCCCCCCCACCCCACCCCCATGCATTTGATATAAAGAGAAGAAGGTGGGTTTACAGTCCAGAATTAATGTCAACCGTGGCGCCTCCATAGATACAGCAGAGGATTGATGTAGCTAACCAGGAACAGGAAGGGTGTTTTTTTGCAGGATTACCAGGTAAAAATTAAGAAAGGAAAGTCTGAGAAAGGAAACTATGTAGAAACCGCATCTATAGATATATAAAATACATTACATTTTTTTCTACCACCAGATTACATTTTTCACTCTTTTTTTGCCCTGTTATTACAGAGGAGGTTGTTAAACGTTTCCCTAATGCTCACCTAACCACCAGCTCCCCTGGACCCCATTCTACATTCAACTACTTTAGTCTCCTTTCTTCTCTACTTTACACTCTCTATGGCCTCTTTCACACGAGGGATCCGTATGTCCGTTTTCATCCTTCCGTTTTCGGATGAAAAACAGACATACATGTATCCCTATGGAGCGTCGGATGTCAGCGGTGACATGTCCGCTGACATCCGACCCGCTCCGATCCGAAAAGTGTAACGGAGGAAAAAGAAAAACCTACTTTTCCATCCGTTTTCGGATCGGGTGACGACGGACACTACGGTCCGTCATCATCCGATCCCCCATAGGGGAGAGCGGCGCTCTGACAGGTCCGTCGCTGCACAGTGTGAAGCGATGGACCTGTCATCTTTCTGATCAGCGGGGATCGGCGGAGCGATCCCCGCTGAGCAAGCGGGTGTTCACGGGGCGGATCATCACTGATCCGCCCCGTGTGAAAGAGTCCTATCTCAGTTTTTTAATTTCTCACTCCCTACTGGCATCTTCTCCTCCCCTCTAAAACATGAACTGGTCACCCCATACTTAAAAAACCCTTATTGGACTGCACCAGTGTGAACAGCTTAATACCCCATCTTCATCTTATTTATCTCAAAACTTCTGGAGCATCTAGTCTACAACCGTCTGAGCTGCTACCTCACTGAAAAAAACCTTCTCAACACCTTACTGTCTATTTTTTGACTAAAACTCTCTACAGAAATTACCCTCCTAAAACTTACTAATGATATACTAACTGCTAAAAGCAGTTGCCACTACACCATACCCCCACTCTTAGACCATTGTCCTGCCTTTAATGCAATTGCCCCCTGCTCATCCTTCAAAACTCTACTCCGTTGGCCTCCAAGACTCTGATTTTTCCTGTTTCTCCTCCTACCTAAGTGCTCCTTCAATGTCACCTACAACTTTATCTCCTCTTCTTTCCTTTCCATAGGGCCCCTCAAGGCTCTGTCCTCTGGCCCCTTCTATTTTCTATCTTCACCTTTTCTCTTGATCAGCTGATAATGTCTCATGGCTTCCAATACCACCTCTCTGCTGACAACACCCCAATCTATCTCTCTACTCCTGAGCTCATCCCTTAATTCTCTTCCCACATCACATCACTTCCTAAAGCTCAATCTTTGCAAAACTGAGCTCATAATTGTTCCCATACCCTTTTTCCATGCCCCATTCCCCAACTTTACCACTGATATCAGTTGCATAACCAGTCTCTCCCTTCATACCAGGGTACTATGTGTAATCCTGGACCTGGATTCCCTAATTTCGGCCCAACATCTAATCAATGTTCAATTATTGCTTCCTTCCTTTCTGTTACTAATATACTCTCTTGTTACCTCTAACCTTGACTATTGCAGCTACCCCCTCTTCTATCTGTCAAATCAGAT
>JBBGZY010000283.1:2695000-2735917 GCA_037952925.1 Lithobates clamitans
TCTTTAATTGTTTTATTTTGTTTTGTTTTTTTTTACTGTGAATGAGGCTAATCAAGGGTTGTTTTTGGCACAAGAACAACCTGCTCTACTGGTATTCCTGGAATGTAAGTACTTCCTCCCCTTTCCACACACTGTGCTTTCCTTTGCCGTTTCCTTGTGACATACGAGCCGGTTAGAGGAACCACAGCGCGTAGGAGGGGCTGCAAGTATTCGACACACGCGGAAGTCAAATACCTGCAGCAATGTACAGCAAAGTGTTGGCGTTTGAAGACATGGGCTGCCAGAAAGGTAAGTACACGTGCTCCTCTTTTACAGCCCATGGTTAGTTTACAAGTGACCTTAAGATGACAGAGTGCCTATAAAGCCTGTTAAACCTTTAAAAATGAGCAAAATTTACCTTAATTTTACCATTCCCACTGACTCCAATGCATTTTGGGGAAATGGCAAAATAAAAATTCTTAATATTATTCCATCATACTGACCAACTTGTCATAAGATCACTTAGTCTTTCCTCTAGGTGACCTCCCTTACTGCCTTATGATGTCTTTTTATTGCTCAACTATGTTAGAAATGACCTCCTCTACTGACTGAAGAAATCACTTCATCACGTGTACTTGCTAGAGTTTCTGATTGGCTGATGACATCACTACATCACCATGACCTTGCTAGAGTTTCTGATTGGCTGATGACATCACTACATCACCATGACCTTGCTAGAGTTTCTGATTGGCTGATGACATCACTTCATCACCGTGTCCTTTCTAGAGTTTGATTGGCTGATGACATCACTACATCACCATGACCTTGCTAGAGTTTCTGATTGGCTGATGACATCACTTCATCACCGTGTCCTTGCTAGAGTTTGATTGGCTGATGACATCACTACATCACCATGACCTTGCTAGAGTTTCTGATTGGCTGATGACATCACTACATCACCATGACCTTGCTAGAGTTTCTGATTGGCTGATGACATCACTTCATCACTGTGTCCCTGCTAGAGTTTCTGATTGGCTAATGACATCACTACACCACCATGACCTTGCTAGAGTTTCTGATTGGCTGATGACATCACTTCATCACTGTTACTGCAGTTAATCTCCCTCTCTTACTGACTCATGATGCACTTCACCAATGTAATGTAGGGGTCTCCAAACTTTCTAAACAAAGGGCCAACTTACTGTCCTTTAGACAAGGGATCTACAATGAATGGCCCTCCAGTTGTTCAGGAACTACAATTCCCATCATGTCTAGTCTTGTCTGTGAATGCCAGAGTTGTACAATGCCACATGGGGCATGTAGTCCCGAAACAGCTGGAGGGCCATAGCTTGGAGATCCCTGCTTTAGACTTTCAGGGGACCAGAATGAGACCAGAGAGAGTAGAAACTGCCCGGCAAATAAACAATACCCCAGGCTTGGAGGTCAATGGAAGAAATTTCCTATTCCCATTTTTTGCTGTCATTGGAGGGAGTGGTGCCTCATTGTTGATGTCATTGGTAAGAATAGTGTGACTTAATAATGGGAGGAATAGGGCTTTGTACCAGTGGGGGGAATAGGGCTTTGTACCAGTGGGGGGAATAGTGATTTGTACCAGTGGGGGGAATAGTGATTTGTACCAGTGGGGGGAATAGTGCTTTGTACCAGTGAGGGGAATAGGGCTTTGTACCAGTGGGGGGAACCTTTGTACCAGTGGGGGGAATAGGGATTTGTACCAGTAGGGGGAACCTTTGTACCAGTGGGGGGGGGATAGGGATTTGTACCAGTGGGGGGAATCTTTGTATCAGTGGGGGGAATAGCGTTTTGTACCAGTGAGGGGAATAGGGCTTTGTACCAGTGGTGGGATTCTTTGTATCAGTGGGGGGAATAGTGATTTGTACCAATGGCAATGGGGGGGGGGGGCAAACGAACAAATACTTCTACCTAAAATATGCCTGTTTATCTGCAGTCTTCTCTTCTCTACATACATTCAAAGCCCAGGATTTATAAAGCTTGTCTGAGCTGTCAGAAAACAGGGGGCGGCTAGCTGAAATTACACTCTGCTGAGCTCAGTGAGGAGAACTCTGAGAGCTGATTGGAGGGAAGGGACACACCCCTTTTACACAGCACACAGGAACAGAGCTGAGGCTGTCAATCACAGAATGTGTGATGAAGCTCCTTCCTCTGTCACCTTTTTTCTCTTGATGTCAGGAAAACTTGTCAGAAGTGACTCATGCTGATAGCAGAGGAATAAAGCAGAAGACAGAAATGACACTTAGGCGTTGATTTACTAAAATTGGAGAGTGCAACATCTGGTGCAGTTCTGCATGAAAATCAATCAGCTTCCAGGTTATTTTGTCAAAGCTTAACTGAACAAGCTGAAGTTCGAAGTTGTTTGGCTGCCATGCACAGCTGCACCAGATTTTGCACGCTCTAGTTTTAGTAAATCAACCCATAGTGCTCTGGACTGAGACAAGTACACACTATAGAGGGATATGCTTTGTTCATATTTCATGTCTGAGGTTTACAATCACTTTAAAGCATTTAAAGGTTTGACTCATCACTCTTATTTCCATTCTTTCCTCCAGACTGTACATAGTTCCTGCAGCTTCCCATGTTTTATCCCTGCGTCTTTTCTCCATTTTGGTCAACCAAGTGCAACAAAAAATCTATTGTTTTGTTTTCATTTTCCTGACACATGATTGGGAATTCGGAATGAGAACATCTTTCTCTGCTTTCTCGAATAATTATAACCTATGGGGTTTATTTACTAAAGGCAAATAGTGAATGTGATGAAGCTCTGCTGACTTCCATTATTCAGTCACATGCATGTCAAAATGCTGTCTTTTCTCTGTTTGTAGGTTGTTTATATAGTTGCTGGGTAATCTCCTTTCACCTAAAAAATTATTGTATTCTACAACTCTACTGTACCTCAGCCATTTGGATGAAAGTATTTGCTGTCCAAAGAGATATTGAAAGGAAAACATGATTGAGTATTCTTTGCAAAGTGAAATGTCATCCTATTTACTAAGCTCTGGGGCAAGTTCCCATACAAAATCAAAGTGTTACTAAACCCAGGACCCTGCATTCATTATATCTGGTTTCCTACAGTACACAGAACATGGAAATGCAATCCCACAGTAAAATCAGTGTGTATATGCAGTAATGCATGCTTGTTATACTCCCTGTGGAACCTAAGGGGTTAATCCTCTGCATTGTGTAAAAAGGCTGTTTGATCCTGTCTTCTCTGATCCTCGCCTTCTTCCAACGTCCCCAATCCATCTCCTGATAGAACAGAGCCTTGCAGGAACTCTGCACATGCTCAGTTTGGTGTGTATTGCTAGAGAGTTTTTTTTTCCTTGGGGGGGGGGTGCATGTGATCAGCACAGGGCCAATCAGCACTGTCCAGACAGAGGGTCAGGGGTCCTGCAGCCTCAGAGAACAGTCAGAGAATGAAAACTCCTCCTACAAGCTTTAACCAGACACTGATAGAAGTCACAAGACTGCTATATACTGGTGATGAGAAAAGGTACTTAGCAGTTAATATTTCTTAAAAGATTTGCACTTCCATGTTCTGTGTACTGTGGGAAACCAGATACAGCGAATGCCAGGTCCTGGGTTTAGTAACACTTTAAATATAAACTGCTAAATACTTTTTCTCATTAGCAATATGAATATATAACGTAATATATATTACGACTTCTATCAGTGCTTGGTTAAAGCTTGTAGGAGGATTTTTCATTCTCCTCTGACTGTCCTATGAGGCTGCATGATCCCTGACTTTCTGTCTGGACATTATTATTATACAGGATTTATATAGCGCCAACAGTTTACGCAGTGCTTTACAATATAAAAGGGAGACAATACAGTTATAATACAATAAAATACAAGAGGATTAAGAGGGCCCTGCTGAGAAGAGCCTACAATCTAATAACACATGGATTCTCCCAAAAAAAACTCTCTAGCAATACACACCAAACTGAGCATGTGCAGAGTGCCCCCAAGGCTCTGTTCTATCAGGAGATTAAAATGGGGACTGTGGAAGAAGGGGAGGGTCAGAGAAGACAGGATTAAACAGCCTTTTTTACACAATGCAGAGTATTAACCCCTTAGGTTCCCACAGTGAGTATAACAAGCATGCTTTACCGCATATACAGACTGATTTTACTGTTGTGGGTTTAGTAACACTTTAAGTGAACAGCCCACTTGCCTTTAGTAAATCAACTCCTATGTGTTTTTATTGCTCAATTGTCCATGCAGGACTGTCTCTCTTATGTCTTTTCTATTGTATTATCACCTTTTTTGTCGCTTGCATTTGTTCTTAGTTTAGAACTAGTGTAAAAATTAGTGAAGCGTTGCAAGTGATACCAGTTCATGATTTAAAAGTGACAAATTAAGCACATAAAATGGTATATGTATATATAAAGTCACTGTAGTTACAAAAAACAAATGTAGTAGTGAATAGATAAATTCCAAAATGTATGAAAACCACAGTGAGAGTCCAAGAGTCAAATCCAGAGATCGCCATAAAAGTCTAAGTGTGTTGAAGAGTAGCAATCCATGAACCATGAAGTCACTCCGTGATCCACCACCATATGAAAACCATGCATGCTTACCAGAGCATGTAAACTCTCATACACTAGGTATAGTTAGATATAGAGTCAAACAGGCTTGTGTGGTTCCAAACCACCATTTAGTAGGCGGAATCTCCGCTCATAAGGTCGGACACTCCAATGCAGGTTCCAAGTATGCATACATGGCGGTCACTAGTCAGCATCCCATTTAATGTAAGAGAACATCAAACAAGACTACATAGTGTAAAACCGCCAAATATTTTTTTATTAAAAAGGAGAGGTACTAAACACTCACAAAATCTGAGGAATAACAGCGCCTATTAGAAACATCCATCCCCAGGAATCATATAGGCCACTTCCTAGGTTTAGATACGCGATGACGTCACAAGCACAAGCTCCACCCAACGCGTTTCATCACAACTTGCATCGTTTAGAACTGTATGCCCTCATTTTTGGAAAAGTTTTATGTTTCCTTTTTTTTCTTATTCTTTGTATTTCCCTTTACTGTGTAATGATAAAGTTACATAAATCAGCAAATATTACCAATTAATGATAATAATAAAAATGATAAATTAGCAAATAGTGCTGCTGTTTTCAATTAAAATTGAAAGCAGTATTAACCCCAAAAAGCAAACATTTATTATATTGCAGGTTACCCATTGTTAGATGTGATGGTTGCTTTGGTTTGCTTATTTAGGCTTTCTTTCCTTTTTTTTTTCACCTGGTGATCTGGCCAGCAAGTCTGTTGTTTTTCAACAGAACAAGATGTTCTGCAGATGTAGCAGTTAGACAGTTAAAACAAACCATTTAAAACTGACGGGGGGTGCTTACAATGATCAGCTTTTATTTATTTATGTAAAATCTGTATCCTAAAAGAAAAAAAAAACTGAAATGAATAAAAGCTCAAGAGTTAAACATACCTAGATCTTTACATGCATTTACACATCTAGCATCATCAGGGTTTTTTTTTTTTTTTTTGTGGCAAAACACTCCTCTCTTGAATGCGCTGGCCCTGGGTTTTTTCAGCTTGTAAATGCCTCTAAATGCCTATGTGTGCATGGACATAATGGCTACCATGGAAGGGAATTTAGAGGCAAAACAAAAACATCAAACACCCATAAAAGCGGCATTTTTTGACACCTAGTGTGCATGAGGCCTACTAGGGTGTCTATGCTAGATGTTTAACTAGTCTTCCTCTCAACATGTTTCGCGTGGTAACCGCTTTCTCAGGAGTATTGATCTGCAGAATATAGACCATAGACGATAGTACACAGAATCAGTGGTGGCTGGTGCTCAAAATTTTTTTGGGGGGGGGCGGCACAAACCAACACCTAAGACCCCCTGGCCAATAGGGGCTTCCTGATTGGCCGGGAGGAAAATGAGGAAGAGAACAGTGAATGTCACACAAGTGGGTGGGCTCGGGGAACAGTGCTCTGCGCCCCGAGCCCACCCTTTTTTGAAGCCTATTAGAGCCTCAGGCTCTAGACACGTGCTTCAAGAAAAGAAAAACCCCCATTGGAATCAATGCATCTGGCGCCCTGCATGTAGGATAGGGGGCCAGAAGCATGGATGGGGAGGCGCCCCTGCGTCCCTTATGGAGCGACCGCCACTGCACAGAATAGATATCAACCATGATACCATGAAAGTCCTTAAGTGTCTCACTAAATTCTATTTCCTTGCACACTTTTATAGGCAGGATCAGCTGGTTGGTTTGGCAGTAGAGCAATGATGACAAAGTAGAAGAAAAAAAAAGAAAGCACTATGCTACTTAAAGCTGAATTCATTTATATGTTATTTAATTTTTAATTTATAGACTTAAAAATACTAAATTAATATTCACTAAGGAAACAGGGGTTGATTTTCTAAAAATCCTCAGAATATACCTTGTTGTTGTGCCCTCTCTCTATTTATTCTTTGGGGGGGGCAAGAGAGTCTTTTCTCTCTTTCATCACTACTATACAAAACATTTTTTTTTAATATTCTCGTTTTTGATTGGGCATGGATATAAAGAGTCCTTCAGAACACTTACATTAAGAGTCTTCTTTTTTTGGAGTCGAGGATCTATCTGGCAGACCTCCCTTTCTATTGTTTTTAATTAGGATTATACGGAATGCTAATTCAGCAATTCATTACAAACATAATAGAAATTTCTCTTGCTTACACCCACCCCTGAGGAAGGCGATATGCACACTCCGAAACGCGTCAGGTGCGAGAGTATTTTATACTATTGTATGCACATTGATGCTAAAATGTTATATATGCATTCCGGATATTATATGTTACATAACTAATATGTTTTTACAATATACACTCAATAAATTATATTTGTATTAAAACACTATTTTACTTCCTATGTGCCCTAAAAGTCCACCACTAGGGGATTGTCTTTTTCTTAGATTTTCTAAAACTGGGGAGTGCTAAATCTAGTGCAGCTGTGCATGGTGGACAATCAGCTTCTATCTTCAGCTTATTCACTTAACTACTTGTGTACAGCCCGCTCTCATTGTATGGTGGCTGTTTGAAGTGTAATACCGTTGTTATGGCAACAGCTAGCCATTGTCTTCAACAGCGGGCGGTCCGCTTTCAGATAAAAGTGGTCTCTGCAGCGGATTTGCCGCAAGATCACTTTTATTGGAGGAGGTACTAGAGCCGTTGTTAGCGGCGGAGACAATTGGGTCCTTTCTCCTGTGAGTCCTGGAGCCGAGTGAGGGAAAGATGGCCCCCACTCGGCCCCATACCATTGGATGGCGGAAGTGAAGTCAAAAGTGACTTCCGCCCAATGGTCTTAAAGAGTAAAGTAAAAAAAAAAAAGACATTTATTTTACTTTTTTCATTTTTTATTGCATTTTATTCTTTTTGACCCCAGATCTCACATTAAAGAGGTCCTGTCTTTTTTTTTCTATTACAAGGGATGTTTACATTCCTTGTAATAGGAATAAAAGTGACCCAAAATGTATTTTTTGAAAGGACTGTGTAAAAATAAAAAGTAAAAAAAATAAGAAAAAATAAATAAAAAATGTAAAGCGCCCTGTCCCGCTGAGCTTGCGCGCAGAAGTAAACGCATACGTAAGTTGCGCCCGCATATGAAAACGTATTTAAACTACACATGTGAGGTATCACCGCGATCGGTAGAGCAAGAGCAATAATTCTAGCACAGGAACTCTGCTGTAACTCAAAACTGGTAACCTGTAGAAATGTTTAAACGTCGCCTATGTAGATTTTTAAGGGTCAAAGTTTGTCACCATTCCACGAGCGGGCGCAATTTTGAAGCATGACATGTTGAGTGAATAATAAAATTTCCTTCGCGCTGGTAGATGTGGGAGAAAATAATAATAACTAAATGGTGTAGAATAATAGATGTAAATATTGCAGCAAAATAAAAGTGCTCACACAACCACTTAATAGAATAATATTTAAAATTTAAAATTTAAAATAATATTTAAATAAATTTTAAATTTTAAATATTATGACATGTTGAGTATTTATTTACTCTGCGTAACATTATCTTTCACAATATGAAAAAAAATTGGGCTAAATTTACTGTTGTCTTATTTTTCGATTCAAAAATGTGTATTTTTTTCCCAAAAAAGCTTGTAAGACCCCTGCGCGAATACGGTGTGACATAAAGTATTGCAACGACCGCCATTTTATTCTCTATGGTGTCTGAAAAATTATATATATAATGTTTGGGGGTTCTAAGTAATTTTCTAGCAAAAAAAAAATTATTTTAACTTGTAAATACCAAGTCTGAAAAATAGGCCTAGCCCTTAAGTAGTTAAGTTTTGACAATAAAACTGGGTGTTGAGTTTCTATGCAGATCTGCACCAGATTTTGCAATCTCCGTTTTTAGTAAATCAACCCCACTTTTTCTACTCCTCGATATAGAGAATGAACTTACATAGGCGTCTCTTCTCTCTCTTTATCACACATCATTATTGCACCTTGTCTGCTCTCCCTATTTCTGCTCTCTTATGAAATAATAAAGAAAAATAAGACTGAACAGCAAGGAAAGTTATATTATGGGCTATGTATGACTCGTTTTTTCCATTTATTGCACAGGAGCAGCTTTGGCCTTGCTGTCTGCACAGCACGTGTATCTGGCAGTGTATGCTATGAACTCCACTGACCCTGAAAATCCATGTATGCCCCCCCCCTGTCTATAATATAGGGAGCGCTGGCTTTGGACTAGACTGTGCAAGAAGTGCCATGTCTGACCTAAATACTGCCGCTGTGCTATTGTGCAGCCAATGTAGGCCATGTACTTAGCAGCTCGATAGTGTCGCTTTGTGAGTTGGTAAACAGTCAGAAAATCATTAGAGGATTTCATTCTATGCAGTGATGAACAGAAAGCTCCCATCTACCACCCATTTCACACTGTTCCTTTAAATCCCATTGTTCCTATACAACTGCTGGCTTTGTTAAAGGTACCATTGGTGTGCAGTGTCAACAGTGTCAATGGCCCGTGCTAGGTTCAGGAGTAAAAATATAGTAATATAGTAATTGTGATTACTCCTTATCCGGTGTATAATAACCAGGGGCGGACTGACCATTCGGGCACTCAGGCACAGCCCGAGGGCCCCATGCCACTAAGGGGCCCCATCAGGGTTGCCAGCCTCAATAAAACCAGGGACAGTATGTAAAAATCTGTGTTTTTTTAAAAAATCCTAAGATTATAGCTGCCCTGCCTCTCCAGTACCTTTTCAGTGTGTGTGTATACTGTGTGTGTATATTGTGTGTCTGTGTGTATACTGTGTGGCCCCATAATCTATTGCCTGGGGGCCCCATAATCTCCTATTACCCGGGGGCCCCATAATCTTCTCCTATTGCCCAGGGGCCCCATGAGTTGTCAGTCTGCCCCTGATAACAACACAGGGGATGATGTAGTAGTACTAAGAAAAAAATTGTCCTTAAACTGAATTTATTCTTTAGTGCACGAGTCACATTTTGCATTCACCCAATGTCTAAGTAGATGGAAACCCTTATTGAATGACATAAGAGATTTATTTACTAAAGCTGGAGAGTGCAAAATCTGGTGCATCTCAGCATAGAAACCAATCAGCTTATACGGGTTTTTTTTTTTGTCAACACTTAACCACTTGCCTACCGGGCACTTACACCCCCAGGAGCCCAGGCCAATTTTCAGCTTTCAGCGCTGTCGCATTTTGAATGACAATTGCGCAGTCATGCTACGCTGTACCCAAACAAAATTTTTATCATTTTCTTCACACAAATAGAGCTTTCTTTTGGTGGTATTTAACCTCCCTGGCAGTATGATTATTTCAGATTTTTGATGCTGAAAGCGGTACAATTATTTTGCACGAAAATTTGGCGTTTTATATTGTAGGCCTGTAATTCTTAGGAATAACTCACTTAAATCTGTCCAAACCAGAGTCTAGTAGACATCCCGGGTATGATAAAGTTTGAAACACGAAATCATAAATTATAATATAATAAACTATAAATAATTATAAGAAATAATAATATAATAATAATAAAAATTATTCAATAATGTAATCAAATCAAAAACACTGAAATTTTCTCAGTTGCAGAATTGTCGCAGTCATTACTTTTCAGTGTTTGATGACGGATCTCACCACAAATCACTATCGCTCAATTCTGCAAGTGATTCTAATTTATTATCGCTGTTTTCTAGCTGGTCTAAAACCCCTTTTGATGTAAAGGGAAGGTTTTGGTTGCTATGGACATTCTCCAGTTTTCAGGCAGAAAGAACAGTATATATCATATAAAACTGCATGCAGGGCACTGGACAGACCACTAGGGACAAAAGGGATGTGAAATAATTTCATACAGTAATGTAATCTGTAAGATTACAGTGTACTGTATGTATTGTGTGTGTTTTTCACTTTTTGAATTTGGCACCGTTCTCCATCCCCGTGTGTCGCAATGCTCGCAGGGAACGGAGCTCGGCACTGTGATGAATCGAGCGGAGCACGAGCCGCTCACACAGCGGGGAGACATCGCAGGATCCGGGGGACAAGGTAAATAACCTCTTCCTGGATCCTGCGATGCGATCCCAAGTCTGGCTCGGGGTTACCGCTTTTAGTTCTGAAATTCCATCCTGAGCCAGACTCAGGAATACCGCCAGGGAAGTTAATCACTGCTGGCTTTTTTCATTTTTTACAAAAAAAAAATCAAAAATTTTGAAAAAAAAAATTGTTTTACTTTTTTTCTGTCAGTAAATTTTGTAACTAAGTAATTTTTCACCTTCAGTGATGTGCGCTGATGAGGCGGCACTTATGGGCACTGATGTGGTGGCACTGATGAGGCATCACTAATATGCCGCACTTATGGGCACTGATAGGTGTCACTGATGAGCACTGATAGGCGGCACAGATGGGTACTGTTAGGTGGCACTGATGGGTACTGTTAGATGGCACTGACGGGCACTAATAGGTGGCACTGGTGGGCACTGATAGGCGGCACTGGTGGGCACGGATAGGCGGCACGGATAGGCGGTACATATGGGCACTGATGGGCATTGATGGGTGGCACTGATGGGTGACACTGATGGGCATTGATGGACAGCAGTGATGGGCATTGATGGGCAGCACTAATAGGCGGCACTGATTACCAGCACCGACTGGCATGGCTAATGAGCACTGAATGGTGGCACTTGTGGCCAGTGGTGGGCATTGATTGTTGCCACTGGTGGGCACTGAATGCTGGCATTGGTGGGCACTGTATTGTGACACTGTATTGCTTTATTGTAATCAGGGCACTGATGATGACCCCCCCCCCCCGCCCCGTGGCAGCTGAGGCTATAGGGAAAGGGAATGAAGAATCTCTGTTCTCAGTCCCTTTCTCTGCTATTTCACCCCTAATGGGGCTCCTAACACATTGTAAAAAAAAAAGGTAATTAAAAAAAAATATTGTAAAAGATAAAAATAAAATACAATTGTAAAAAATGATCACAAAATAAGGTATTAAAAATAAAAAACTACTGACACCAATCTCTGCCCTACTGACACCAATCTCTGCCCTACTGACACCATTCTCTGCCCTACTGACAAAGTCCACTGCCCTACTGGCACTGTTCACTGCTCTACTGACTGACACCATCCACTGTTCTACTGACATCGTCCACTGTAATACTGCGCACGTGTGTTTGAGCTTTGGGGTGCACACCCTAATGCAATAGGCTGCACACACCTATGTTAAAGGCTCAAGGTTTTTCCCCCTCATGCATTCTAAAAAAAACCTTCTGTGTGCAGCGGCCCCCAAACCTCCCCTAATACTCACCAGAGCCCCCTCTCAATCCAGCAATGTGCATGAGAGCTGAGCTTCTCCCGGGTCTCTCATTCCACATTGGTTGAGACAGCCGCAGGAGCCATTGGTGCCTGCTAATGTCAATCATAGCCAGTGAGCCAATGAGGAGAGCGTGTGGGGGCAGAAACCAGCCACGGCTCTGTGTGCCTTATTAATGCATTGATCGGGGCTCTGGAGCAAGCATGAGCCAAGGCCCCCTCGAGCAAGTGGATTGCTATTGGGGGGACTGGCTGAAGAGGAGGAGCCAGGAGTGCCGACGAGGGACCCGAGAAGTGGAGGATCCAGCCTACTCTGTGCAAAACCACTGAATAGAGCAGATAAGTATAACATGTTTGTTTTTGTTTTTTTTAATCGACCTATAATGGCACTTTAATTAAACAAGTTGAAATTAGAAGCTAGTTGGCTACCATGCATAGCTGCACCAGAGTTTGCACTCTACAGTTTTAGTAAATCAGCCCCCATGTCTAAGTTTACTCAAGAGCTGTATATCATTAAAATGTGCCTCTTTTTAAAACAAAATACTTATTTTGACCTTTTTTTTATCTTTTGATACATATAAGTCAAAAGTATAAAGTATCAGTAGCACTAAGTATCACTGATCCCAGCGCTCAAACAGATAAATGGAATTGATGCACTATAGAGCTATTATATTAATAAAACTAATGAAAAAAATGCAAAGAAAGACAGACAGGGGAGCTGCATGGTCACGCACTAACGTGTTTCGTCATCACGTCTTCTTCAGAGGGCGTCCTATAGCTCCTTTGTGGTGAGTGCATTACCAACGGGGAGGTGTTTTCTGGTGATGGTATTCAGGTTTTGAGGCTTCCCTATGATTCTGAGGGGTCATGGAGCACCACATCTATCCTAAGGACTTTTTTGGACTGTGACACATATGGACTGATGTTTGTGTGTGTGATTTGATCGTTCTTTAAATGTCATCATTGCACTAAATACTCCTAGTTATTTTGTTAGCGCTGTTAATGCTGGGATGATTATTTCTATTTTTATCTTTGCATTTTTTTTCATTTGAAAGCCTTTGGAAGCCTTTTTGCAGCCTCATCTTGTCTACATGCTCTCCAGCAATGGCTGTATGGCATTTCTCAATGCAAGTTTCTTGATAGTAACAACATTGGACCATGTCTATGTAACATGCATCTATATGGCCACCTACCAACTTTATCGTGTGGCAGGGTGTCAGCAGAGGAGCAAAATGGAAGACGGGGACAGTATGTTGTCATTCTATAACAGGAAGTCTCTAAACAAGGACCTTCATGGAATGATTACTAGATATTATTTTAATAAAAGATGGAGATTTAAAAATTGGAAATAATTTTGGACATTAATGTATTAAATATGAGATTATAACTATTGGATTTACGTCTACTTTAAAGAGGTAAAAAAGTCTACTGCTTTGAAAAAAAAAAATTAAAAATGGGCCTAATGCAGCGTTATGCCATAATGTATAAAGCCACATTATAATAGACTTTTCCTTTAAAGTGGAGCCCTCCAGCGGCACGCTGTCAGCACTGCCTGGCCTCCCATCTTCGCCCAGTCTACCTTCTGAATTTTCAATCCCTGTCCATTTGAATGGCCGGGCCACAATAACGTCTATCATTGCAGCATGGTATTTTGCATTCTACTGCACCCTGAATGAGGAGCGTCACCTCTCATGCGCAGTGACGTCATCGGTTTTTGCTGATGTGAATTTCTACTAAACGACACATGTTTTGGAGATATTCATTGCACCTACAAGTAAACTATATTATAAGCTGACCTGTAGTTACAATTTAATAATGGGAGTTTACTACCACTTTATGGCACTAACAATCTCATAATATATAATATTATATAGTGTACTAATATAAGGAATAATCTGCCAGTGTTTGGATGATGCAAGAAGAAACCAGAAATGTCATGTCAAACGTTCGATCGTCTAACATTGGTCCAATAATAACAAGCAATGCTCTTGATTTTGAGCCTGCCATGCAATTATCAGATGTTTTTGTGCTGCAAGGATAATGATAAAATAGAATTAGTAGATGAATGGCTCCAAAAAAAAAAAAAAAAAAACTGACCTGTGGAGTTGCATTTTTATGCCTGCTTTCTATCAAACAATTATGTCTACTTTTCCATCTTAAGGTAATCCAACAATAGTACACAATACACATTTCTAGTACATACAAGCATCATAAATGCACAAGCAACTCTGCCACTAATTACAGGGAGTGAGAGGTTGTCAACAGTGTTCAGTATAATGATAAACGTATTAATATAATGATTAAATGGACAGTGCAGCTCACATGTTCATTTAAATCCTTTAAATGCCCTCAATGCATGCACAAGCAACATTTTAGCCCATCAAAGAACTACAAGGTTGCTTGTGCACTGAGAAGAATAAAATCACTGCAAGCAATATACCTTTTGCAGTTTAGGCAGTTAGCATGAGGGAGGTAAAAAGTATTTTTTAATGGAAAATTGTGAATAAGCATAAAGTATGGAAAACAAAACAACAAAACTTAAAAAAGCAAAGATGACTTCAAGCAACAAAATAATAATAATAATATTAATAATAACCACAACAACAATAATTATATTTTAAATATTTTTTTCCTGTTATTTTTCAATTGGTGTTATTTATTTTATGTAGTATTTTAATATTTTTACTTGGTATTATGTGCCGCTATTGGTACGTGTATTGTAGTTATTGTGTCTTGTTTTTTTATATATATATATATATATATATATATATATATATATATATATATATATATATATATATATATATATATATATATAAATATATATATATATATATATATATATATATATATATATATATATATATATATATATATATATATATATATATATATATATATATATATATATATATATATATATATAAAAAACAAGACACAATAACTACAATAAACAACTTTACTGTAATAAACTATAAAATTCCTTTTAAAATACTACATAAAATAAATAACACAAATTGAAAAATAACAGAAAAAAATATTTAAAATATATTTATTGTTGTGTGTGTGTGTGTATACGTATATGTCCAAACAGGTGAGGTAAAGAGCATGTCAGTAAACTTCACAATGCAAATCAATCAGTCCATCCCACAGGCCGTTTCTAGAGAATCCAAACAAGGATTGCTGCACTTAATAATGTATATATATATATATATATATATATATATATATAAAAAATATTGAATTCATATTTATTAAAATTTTTTGTAAGAAATATTAGGTGCAACAGTCCTTGTTTGGAATAAAATATCTATTTATCTACGGTATCTATCTATATATATAGAGAGAGAGAGCGAGAAAGAGAGAGAGAGATTTTAGTTACTTTACTTATTTTATGTAGTTATTTTAGGTATTATAATATTGGGAATGTTTGAACAGCATTATAGATGAGAAGTCACAAATATGTCCAAAAAATAAAAAAGGAAACCTAACAACAAAGGTTTCTGCTACTTCTTGACTATTCTGCTATTAAAACATTGCTGAATACAAATTTCCTCACTGGATACATGTTTCAGTTGTCTCTACTAGTAAAAAAAAAAGGGGGAGACATCCTGACAATGTGTATAATAGTGCTGCTTCCAATCTACTATTGAAATATTGTCTTTGTAAATGCCTTTGTATCAGCATACAAATTACACCTTACAAAGTATACCTTGATAACTGATTAACAATGTATGGGGACACCTCGTTTTTGGCTAATGGCTATCAATGTAAGGAAGCATTTCTCCATTAATCACCAATGTAACAGGATATGTGATACAGCCAGAAGGCATTCGTGGCCTCAAAAACCTATCCCCACAAGATCTTTATATGACTGGATCCAAATAAAATTAAAATAAGGAATTAGCTGGACAGCTATGCTACTATCTTGTACAATCCACAAGCTTCAAAATATATCTGTACAGCAATCACAAAGGGGGAAATTTACTAAAACTGGAGTACTCAGAATCTGGTGCTGATGCACATGGTAGCCAATCAGCTTCTAATTTCAGCATGTTCAGTGAAGTTTTGGCAATAAAACCTGGAAGCTGATTGGTTTCTATGCAGAGCTGCACCAGATTTTGGACTCTCCAGTTTTAGTAAATCCCCCCCAAGCTATTGATTGATTCGGACTCTACTATGTCTTCAGTTGCCTCACATTGCTCTGAAAACCTCTGTTTGTGTGTGTACAGGAGAACCAATCGTAATACAGATCTATTAAACAATTCTATTTTGATTGATCTTTTAAGTTTATGGATAATCAATTATATCTTGTCATTTGCTGTATTTTTATCAAGGAGTCACTTGTTTTCCTTGGCTCATGCACAAATGAATATTGGCATGTGTATGAGCAGTTTTATAATCTGCCTAAATTTAATGAACAAATGTTTTACTTTGACGAAAAAAATACGGTCTCAACCAATGTGTAAGTCACATTGTATGTAAACCCAATTAAGAATCTAGTACTTTAGACAGTCAGTCGTATGATTATATTGATGTTTATCTTTTTGTTAGTCATGCGCAGTGTAGACCAGTTTTACTCAACCTTTTTACCCTGGAGGAACACCCCCTTACTTTGATAGTCAATAAAGAAGTGTCCCCATACATTGGTGATCATTGGAGAAATATCCTTTTACATTGGGGGCAATGGGGAAATACTCCCTTACATTGATGGTCAGTGGAGAAGTGGCTTCCTACATTGTTGCTCAATGGAGAAATACCTCTTAAATTGGCGGGAAATAGAAAAAGACCCCCTTAGCCTTATACCTTTATGGTCATAGAAGAAGTGCCTCCATATATTGGTGATAAATAAAGAAATACCCCCCTTACATTGTTGATCAATGAAGGAATACCCTCCTCACATTTGTCAATAGAGAAGTGCCCCCATACATTGGTGATCAGTGACAACCCCCCCCCCCCCTTATATTGGAGGCTAATGGAGAAATAACCCCTTGCTTTGATAGTCAATGGAGACATGTCCCCATACATTGTTGATCAATGGAGAAATATATCTTTACATTGGAGGTATTCAGGAAATACTTCCATACATTAATGATCAGAAGAGAAGTGGCCTCATACATTGATGATCAATGGAGAAATATCCCTTTACATTGATGGTCAATGGAGAAATACCCCCTTACATTGATGGGCAATGAAGAAGCACCCTTATACATTGGTGATCAATTGAGAAATATCCCCTTACATTGGTGGTCAATGGAGAAATATCCGCTTACATTGGTGGTCAATGGAGAAATATCTCCTTACATTGATGGTCAATTGAAAAGCACCCTTACACATTTGTGATCAAGGGAGAACTACCCCTTTTTATTGGTGGTCAACAAAGAAATACCACCTTACATTGATCGTCAATGGAGAATTGCCATTACACTCATAGTCAACAGAGAAGTGTCCCATACATTGATGGTCACAGGAGACATACCCCTTGACATGGAGGTGGTCAGAAGGGGAAAAAAAGCCTCCTTGTATTGATGATCAGTGTAGAAGTGACCCATTACATTGAAAATGAGTAGGAAAGTGTTCCCTTACATTGATAATTATTGTAGGTGGTAGGTGGTTAATCTGGCAATGCTCACTACTCAAGGAACCCCTAGAAACCTCTGGAGGAGCTCTATGGTTGCTGAGAACCCTGGATCAGAAAGCCTGGTGGAAAACGAATATAGATACTCATTTATAGTCTTGTTATTGACTTTTACCCATAAGTAAAGTGTAAACTAGTCTGTGTTAAGCACATCAGTGTGACATCCTTATACACATCAGTCCGTAATATTTCAAACAGCCAATCAATGCTGATAATGGTGAGGGTCATTGTACGGGGTGATAATTACATACAAGCCAGCTTTGAGCATTTCATCAGCATCAATTCACTGAACAGCTCAATTTAAACATTATGGATTGTCGAATAATGAACACTTCCAAAACAGACACTCCTGTTTGCTGCTTAGATACCTCCTTCAAAGGGGGGCTATCTACCCAGCACTGTATGGGAAGATCATAAGGCTGTAGATTTAAGGCCCTGTGCTCCTTATTGAGACTAAAGGTGAGCAGTCTGTAATTATCCGTACATCGCTAAACTACATGACCCAGCAGCAGATAAAGGATGGTATTCTAAGATTAAAAGTACCACAGCTGTGGGAAAAAGAACTGTCAGCCTGGTTTTAGCCTAAGAAGCCCCTAAATATGAGTAAGACTTTTCCTAAATAAAAGGCAAACATTGGTTTCTCCTGGGTACTAAATTAACTATAAATTAAAAACTTATTGTTGCAACCTCTGCACAATAAAGCAAACGTTATCTAAGGTCAGGATGTGAAAGTCTTCATGGACTTGCTACAGCAAAGGCCACCTTCTGACACAGAATATCTCAGCCAAAATAATGAGATAACATTTAAAGACCTGTACCAAGAGACATATTTTGGCTGCCATAGCTGAAAATTAAGATCTTTAGATGATTGTATTAAAGTATCATTCAGAATAAAAAATCTTTGCCAGGCTTCGCAAACACTTCAATCATTTTGTACAATCTACAAAGTTCAGAAGCCAGTGAAATCAAATCTCTTGACCTGCCAACATGTCCCAGGCTAGGGACTCTGAAACTATTGAAGCCAATGGATCAGCATGACAGTCAGCATTTTTAAAAAGGAGAGGTCGGCAACTGTAGCTTCCATATTTGCCTCTCAGTACAGATTTCCTTTGAAATTCTGTAGCTCCTAGCTTTCAGAGGTTCAACTAAGGCTTTGTTCCCATACCTGTGAGCGACAAAATGATCTACCATCCGCAAACCTGCAACCTATGTCCCAGAAGTAGTTCACAACTCCTTGGGGGAAGGGCCGGTACAACAAACAAAAGGTCCATACTGCCCACAGGTGAGCCGGCTCCAACATCATGATCTCCTCATTGCAGGGTGCTCGCACAGTCACAGCTGAAGCAATAATGAAAGGAAAATCCAAATGGCTGCTCACTAAACTGAGATCCAAATGCATTTATTAAAGAACATGAGGAGCACTACATGTACAAGCAAGCTTACATGTTTCACACACAAATTGTGCTTTATCAAAGCCTTGCTTGAATATGTAGTGCTCTTCATGTTCTTCATGGTTTTATGTGAATAACACTTGGGCCTTTTTGCCTTGTCTCACTACTATCCTAATGTCATGAGCTCCCTACAGACAAGGCCCATCTGGAGGAATGCTACTGTATAACTCCCAGCTTTTGGGGGCTCAACTAAGGCTTTGTTCCCATACTTGTAACAACAAAATAATCCACCATCCACAAACCTGAAACCTATATCACAGAAGTAGTTCACAACTCCTTGGGGGAACCAGTTACACTTGGGCCTTTTTGCTTTGAGTGTTCAAGGACCTTGTCCCACCACTGTCCTAATGTATTGAGCTCCCTACAGACAAGGCTCATATGGAGGAATAGCGACTGGTTGAGAAACGTTGACATTGATTTACTAAAGCCTGGTGGCTAAACGGTTTGCACCTCTGCCTAGTAGCACTAGGGTCCTTGGTTTGAATCCCAACCATGGCACTATCTGCATGGAGTTTGCATGCTCTCCCTGTACCAGTGTGGGTTTACTCTGAGTAAAGACATTCTAGTAGGTTAATTGGCTCCTGTCTTAATTGGCCCTAGTATGTAAATGTATAAATGTAAGTTAGGGATCTTAGATTGTAAGCTCAATGAGAGCAGGACTGATGTGAATGTACAATATATATGTAAAGCATTGCATAAATCAATGGCGCTATAGAAGTACCTGTAATAAATATAGCATGTTCACTTTGCACAGTGAGGGTTCACTAAGCTTAGTGAATTAGGTGAAATTGAGATTACTGAGATCATCCAATCATCTGCTAGCTAAATCCTGTTTTTTTTCCTTCTCTTGCACATGATTGGGTATTCAAAGTGAACACAGCTTTACTCATCTTAACCTCCCTGGCGGTTTTCCCGAGTGTGGCTCGGGGTTAAAATTTCAGTCCCATTAGCGGTAACCACGAGCCACACTCGGGATTACATCGCAGGATCCTGGTGTGGCTTTACTTACCTTGTCCCCGGGATCCTGCGATGTCCCCCGCAGTGTCCGTGGGCTCCGTCCTCCTCCGAAGCCTCTCCTTGCCAGGCTCCGTTCCTTGCGAGCGGCACGACGCACGGGGGCGGAGCCTGGTGGCAAATTAAAAAAATTGTAAAAATCATAACACATACAGTACTGTAATCTTACAGATTACAGTACTGTATGAAATGATTTCACATCCCTTTTGTCCCTAGTGCTTTGGCCCATGCCCTGCATGCAGTTTTATATTATATATACTGTTCTTTCTGCCTGGAAACTGGAGATTGTCCATAGCAACCAAAAAGTGTCCCTTTACGTCAAAAGTGGCTTTAGACCAGCTAGAAAACAGCCATAGTAAATTAGAACACTTGCAGAATTGAATGATAGTGAATCGTGGGGAAATTTATTTTATTATTATTATTTATTTATTTTTAATTATTTATTTTTATTTATTATATTATAATTTATGTTTTTGAGTTTCAAACTTTATCATACCCGGGATATCTACTAGACTCTTGTTTGGACAGATTTAAGTGTGTTATTGTTAAGAATTACAGACCTACAATATAAAACACCAAATTTCCATGCAAAATAATTGTACCGCTTTCAGCACCTAAAATCCGAAAGAATCATACCGCCAGGGAGGTTAACTAAGCTAACTGAGCACACAAAAATAACTTTGTTGTTTTTTTTATGTATGACAATGTTGTCATTTTAAATGTTTGCGATGGGTGGTGGTAATAATTATTAGGTGAGTTTTTGATTACTTTTTAATGTCCTGCAATGCAGTTATTTTTGTATAAATCAAACTAATAGTATTACCTATAGTATCTACTTTTTTCCCGGGAGTCTTCCCATTATTTCTTTTTATAGCCTTGTGTTTTGATACGGTAATCAACACCAATTTGGTGGTATAGTGGACTACATAAACTACTGGTCCTCTTATGCAAGCAAGTCCTTTGAATAATCCTTGCTCTTTGCATTATTATTTTTAACTGAGAATATTAAGTGCAAAAGCTTCTCTTACTTTAGTAAATCAACCTCATAGCCTAAAAGATATTCGGATTGATTTACTAAAACTGGAAAAGGGCAAAATTGAATGCAGCTCTGCATGGTAGACCAATCCACTTGTTAAATTAGGTTTTGGTGAAAAAAACTGAAAGCTGATTGGTTTCTATGCAGAGCTGCACCAGATTTTGCATTCTCCAGTTATAGTAAATCAACCCATATATGTCTTCCTATTTAGTAGTGTCTGGAGAACAGCTCTGCCTGTCTCCATAGGCTAATCACAAATGGCCTTACAAGGTCATCTTTCATGTTTCGGGATGCCTCAGTTGGCACAGATGCCAGAAGGTATAGATACCCCTACACATACCCCATAGATACCCATGTGCCTGTCCTCTATTGTCTATAACTAGAATTACAGAAATCCTATTGGGCCCAATAGCTCATTCACACCTGGGCCATTTAGCTCTGTGGCATATTGTATGATAACAACATATGCGAAGCAGACCATTTTATTTCATGGTTTTCTCAGATCAGCAGTTATATTGGCTATACGACAATGCAATCCAATAATCCTGCAGGCAGTAGTTTGGGTAGGCTTTACATCATATCCAAATTCAAAATGAAAACAATGGGTCTTTTTGATTTGCAGCTTTCATTGTGCAGATATGAAGGGACCATAATGGTTGCCACAGATGTTAGGTGTCCATTTTCCCATACTGTTGTCATAGATCTGACTTATGGAACATTGGTGCATTGTCAATGATCAGCCATCAATAAATGCCGTAGGACATGCTTGATCAGGGTTGTCTCAAAGATATGCTCTAATAATTATGTACAGTTTATGCGATGACTACCTTTAGATTGTAATCTCCATGAGCAAGGCCCTCCTATTCCTAGTGTATTGAACTGCATTGTAATTGTACTGCCCCCTCCCCCCCCCCCTCTACATTGTAAAGCGCTGTGCAAACTGTTGGCACTATATAAATCCTGTATTATAATAATAATAATAATGACTAACTGGCCTGAGCTGACCAGGATCACTGCCTTTTCTGGTTTGTCAATTGTATGGCATCTTCCAATAACACCAGTGGATTTTGTCCGCAATATGTATGGTCTGAATCTCTTTTGGTCTAGCAATCATCACGTCTATTTAGGATATCCTCTCAACACCCCTGCAACTACCTAAGCTGACAAAACCACTTACACTGAAACTGACTAAAATCTCTGCATATATTGGGGGTTATTTACGAAAGGCAAATCCACTTAGCACTACAAGTGCAAATTACAATTGCAAAGTGCACTTGAAATTGCAGTGAAAGTACACTTGGAAGTGCAGTCGCTGTAAATCTATGAGGTAGATCTGAAATAAGGGGAAGCTCTGCTTATTTTATCATCCAATCATGTGCAAGTTAAAATGCTGTTTTTTATTTTCCTTGCATGCCCCCCTCGGATCTACAGCCACTCCACTTCCAAGTGCACTTTTAGAGTGTAAAGCGGATTTTCCTTTTGTAAATAACACCCATTGCATACTTTGTACTATATACAAAGCATCAGGCTCTTCTAGAAAAAACAACACCTTCTAAGTGAAAAGCAGCAAATACAACCACTACAGGAAACAAACCACAAAAAAATAACATGTCCTGCAAACGTCAACAGACAATTACTGTCTTCTGAATTTAACAGCTTGCAAAAATCCCATAAATAATAATGTGCAAAACTCTGGACACCTTGTCAATCAGTACACAGTAAAGCCTCTTTTTGCAGAATTCATTCTTCCAACATTTCATGTAGCCAGCCAACAATTTCTCTCTTCTTGTTTTAAAACAATTTCAGTTCAAAAAATATATAATACTTCTTGCGTGCTGTAAAGGTGACATGTATTTTCAGAAACAGAAATATGCAGATAAATAGTAACTGTAGATGTAAAGTTGCAGAAAAGTTTCAGGTTTAATTGAGTTTCCTGCAAAGATGATTTTAGATCAATAAAACGTGTCTGCATCTAAAAATGTGTGTGTGTGGGCATGCGTGTGCGTGTGTGTGTGAGTTTGTGTGTGCGTATATATGTGTGCATGCATGTGTGTGTGTGCATGTGTGTGTGTGTGTACATGTGTGTGTGTGTATGCATGTGTGCATATGTGTGTATGTGTGGATATGCATGTGTGCGTGCATGTGTGCATATGTGTGTATATATGCATATGTGTGCATATGTGTGTGAGTGTATGCATGTGTGTGTGTGTGTGCTTGTATGTGTGTGCACGTGTGTGCATGTATACGTGTGTGTGTGTGTGTGCTTGTATGTGTGTGTTTAAGTGAGAGGTGTAGGGACCTGTGTCAGGTGATTTTATATCTGTAAGTATGAAGAGAGTGTGGAGGGGTGTCTGCAAGTAGGGACACAGAGCGAGTATGTGTGTGTCTTTAAGTGTAAGATCTGATTGTGTGTAAGACAGGGGAGGGAGGTGTATCATGTCTTTTTTTAGGTGGGTGTGGGAAGGAATTCCTATAGGTGTGAAGTGTGTATGCTTGTGTAATACTGTGTTCATATGTATGGAGGAAGAGAGTGTGTGTGTGAGTGTGTGTGTGTAGAGAGAAATATATATACAGAGAAAGAGTGCATATATATGTAAGGAGTGACAGAGTACTGTATGTATATTCTTATTTTATTTATTTCAGGTACTTATATAGCACCATCAATTTAGGCAGCGCTTTACATATACATTGTACATTTACATCAGTCCCTACCCTCAAGGAGCTTAAAACATAAGGTATATATATATATATATATATATATATATATGTAGAGGGAGAAAGATATAAATATATATATGTATATATATATAGAAAGCACACATACATATGTAGAGAGCATATATGTATGTAGAGAGCAAGTGTGTGCATATATATATATATATATGTAGAGAGAGAGAGAGAGAGAGAGAGCATATATATGTATAGAGAGAGATCATATATACTATATATATGAAGAGAGAGCGAGAGACCACATATATGTGTAGAAAGAGGGAGAGATCATATATACTAGAGAGAGAGAGAGAGATATCATATAGAGACATCATACATACAAGAGAGATCTTATATATATATGTATAGATAGAGAGAGAGATCATATATACTAGAGAGAGAAAGATCATATATATGTATAGAGAGAGAGAGATCATATATACGAGAGAGACCACATATGTAGAAAGAGGGAGAGATCATATATACGAGAGAGAGCATATATACTGGAGATAGAGAGAGAGAGACCCAAAGATGGAGTGATCATATATACTATAGGGAGAAAGAGAGAGAGAGAGAGAGAGGGGGGGGGGGGAGACCACATATATATGTAGAAAGAGGGAGAGATCATATATAAGAGAGAGAGAGTGGGGGAGAGAGGGAGAGATCATATATTTGTATAGAGAGAGATCATATACTATAGAGAGAGAGAGAGAGAGAGAGAGAGAGAGAGAGAGAGAGAGAGAGAGAGAGAGAGAGAGAGAGATCATATAGTATATATACATAGAGAGAGAGACCAGAGAGGGAGAGAGACCATATATATATAGAGAGAGAGAGAGGGAGAGAGAAGTCATATTATATATATAGGGCATAGATACGTAAGGGATAAACGAGTATATGGTAAAGAGAAAGCTCATATATGTGAGAAATCTTTGATTATCTGAATAGTCAATGTATAGTAATAATAATACAGCATTTATTCCACCAAAAACAAGCCAGAACCCTCTATAATCCAGTGACAGTCCTGGTGTAGTGTGTAGGTGTATGGCGATGTATTAAGGTCCAATGACTGTGGCAGAAACGTTGCCATCCCGGGACCCCTTCCTCTCCCCTTTGTACTTCTCTAACAAAGCCCCGCGGAGCCCCATAGAGGAGCTTCATAGAGGAACCCAATAGAGGAGGAGCCCTCATAGAGGATCCCTCATAGATAAGCTTAATAGAGGAGCCCTCATAGAGGACCCCCATAGAGGAACCCTCATAGAGGAGCTTCATAGAGGAGCCCTCGTAAAGGAGCCCCATAGAGAAACCTTCATAGAGGAGCTTCATAGAGGAGCCCAATAGAGGAACCCTTATAAAGGAGCCCCATAGAGGAACCTTCATAGAGGAGCTTCATAGAGGAGCCCCATAGAGGAACCTTCATAGAGGAGCTTCATAGAGGAGCCCCATAAAGGAGCCTTCATAGAGGAGCCCCATAGAGGAGCTTCATAGAGGAGCCCTCATAAAGGAGCCCCATAGAGGAACCTTCATAGAGGAGCTTCATAGAGGAGCCCCATAAAGGAGCCTTCATAGAGGAGCCCCATAGAGGAGCTTCATAGAGGAGCCCTCATAAAGGAGCCCCATAGAGGAACCTTCATAGAGGAGCTTCATAGAGAAGCCCCATAAAGGAGCCTTCATAGAGGAGCCCCATAGAGGAGCTGTTGCTGTGCTAATGATGAATGATGGTGATCACAGACTGATGAGCTTAGACGGGGTGACAGTCAGCAAATCGTCCTTGTCATTGTCACGCATCGTCTGTATTTGTCACACAAACGCAGAACAAAAAAAAAGAGAAAAGACTGAGCCAGGCAATAAGCCCAAAATGAGTTATTGTAATTACATTTAATTAGTTTAATTAGTTAATTATTTTGCTTACAGCTGTACGAGAGACTGCAAACATTTGTTAAGATCTCACCCTCGGTAACAGCGGGGGCAATATAAATCAGAACGGCGCCTGTGAGCGTGCGACTAAACGCGACAGATCGGGAAATGGTCGCTGTCCTGATGATGGAGGGAAGGTGAATTTTTCCTCATCTGTTTGCCAAAGGCTAAAATTATCCGAACAATTCTGATAGGGGGAATGACAGTTCTGTGAGGCACAAAATAAGAATCTTATTGGGAAAGACAGACAATACATTTCACGGTAGAGAAAGGTTTGGAAATGGAACAACGCGGTTTAACGCCTGAAAACGCCCTGCCCCAAATAGTTTACCCTTGTGTTTTTATCCTGACATGACAGGAGGGGGTTGGGTCAAATCGTTTTGGCTCTCCTACAGCTAAATACAATTTAATTACACCGCAGCAATGCTTATTGATAAAATTCTTTCGTTGGCAATAAAATAAAAGAAGGAGCTTCAGCTTTGTATTGGAACAGTCACATAAGAGGATTGTGGGGAGGATAATGTGTGTAGCATTAGTCACTTTTTTTTGGCTTTATTCACTAAAAAAACTGAATCTATTCAACAACCCTAATTATAATAATACACCAGGCAGCATTTTATTTATTTAACCATCCAGGGGGAGCAGGTATATCATTGTTACTTTATCCTTTTTTCACCTCTCCCTATAATCACAACGTATCCATCAGATAACAATTATTACATTGTAACTTTCTGGAGGTTTATGTTTCTTTTTACTACAAGGATATGACATTTAGATTATACTTATCACACCCAACTGTTTTTCTTTTACATGAGTGTC
The DNA here is from genome assembly GCA_037952925.1 of Lithobates clamitans. Classification (NCBI taxonomy): domain Eukaryota; kingdom Metazoa; phylum Chordata; class Amphibia; order Anura; family Ranidae; genus Lithobates; species Lithobates clamitans. Next base: position 2,721,397 of record JBBGZY010000283.1, read on the forward strand.
TATAATAAGCAGATAGTCTCAGATAAGGTTCACTTTCTTTATATTACAAGATATATAAAATGCTATATAATAGTAATGCTATATATAAGATATATCAAATTATACTGAAGGGGATGAAGCAAATAATAACTTTTTTGTGCTTTAGCACATATATAAACCAAGATGTGTAATGGTGGCCATACATAAATGATCAATTTCTTTTGCAAATGTACTCCCCTGATAGAAACAATAATTCGATAGTCGAAAACCCAATCGATCGATATGTCACATAGAGGAAAACCAAATTATATCTATAGTTGGAAAATGCGATTGCATGTGATCTATCGCATCTCCATTTCCATCGTGTATTCTCATAATCCGATCAATCAAAATACGATCAGATTCATGACCAAAGCATCTCGATTAATGCAGAACGATTGATAAATTTATCGGTTTGTCTGAATCAATTGGAAGGAAAAATTGTTTGCTGATTTGATTGTTTTGACCAAATTGCACATTGATTGGATAACACATTTGAAGCATGTATGGCTACCATAACTCTCATTTCTGTTTTTTTTTTTAATCTGCTATATATTACCATGTGTTGCAGGGCTTCCATTATTATTTCATTACCAGCTAGTCTTGATATTATATATATTTTTTTAGAATATAATAAAAATAAAAAAGGAGTAAGAACAATTATACTGCAATTCTTTGGTTAAATAATCAGGAGATGTGTAAGGGCTTATTTACTAAACACATAAAATGTATAATATATTATACATAATATATATTTATATGATATTATCAATATTATACATATCACTGTACATATCACATTAATATATATATATATATATATATATATACTGACACTGCTCCAGGAAAGCACAGAGCTAAAAGTGAAGTATATTTGATATATATATATATTTATATATATATATATATATATATATATATATATATATATATATATATAGACAGGAAAGCACAGAGCTAAAAGGGAAGTAACTCCCCCAATTATATATAACATACTTATAATATATATTATATTTCAAAGTATGTGTAATTAAAGGTAAATAGAGGTTACCTTTAGTATCTTGTTATCACTAATTCTACTTCTTTGGTAAATCAAAGCTTGTATATAATAATGAGAAGGGTTGGTTTACTAGTAAGTATTTACTATTACGTAGTAAGTAAGTTAGTAAGTAGGGAGTAGAGCAGAATGAAACATTTTTTACACAGTTTAGATACCAATTGTAAATGGTAACAGACACCTTGGGGCTGATTTACTCAATTCTGTTTACTCTGCAAGGAAGGTTTCCTTTAGCTTATGTGAAAATTTACTTTGCAATAGAAACCCAACCAGTATTGTGTTATACCGTATATACCAGTAGTATATATATATATATATTTGCTTGCATCTGATTGGATGATAGAAGTCAGCAAGTCAGCAAAGCTTCAGCTCAATCACTAGGCTCCATGCACACTGGGCTTAAAAAAAAAATGGCAGTTCCCCTGGCAGAAAAAAAGCTCATATAGAATATTGTTTGTGCAAAGTTTAGACCCATTTTAAAAGAGTTTTGCGTTTTTTTCTGCCCATGCACACTGGGCTTTAAAAAATGCCAGTTCCCTTGGCAGAAAAAAAGAACGTTCTGCATTTGGTTGTACAAGGTGACGAGTTTTGGAGAGTTTTGCGTTTTTTCTGGGGCTCCATGCACACTGGGTTTAAAAAAGGTCTGTTCTCTTGGGAGTAAAAAACGTTCATATAGAGCGTTTTTTTTTTTGTACAAAGTTTAGACGAGTTTAGAAGAGTTTTACGTTTTTTCTGCCAGTAAGCTCCTATCAGAAACGCCAACCAGATACCTCCACGTTAAACTCAAAATATGCCTGTAAATGTCCTAATGGACACATACAGTAGGATAACATTGAGCTGCTTCTATAGGTAGAACACAAAACTCCTGTAGAAGCAGCGATTTTTAAACCAGTGTGCATGGACCTAAAAAGGAAAAATCCCTTGCAAAATGAACAACCTATTTGTCTTTAGTATATTAACCCCCTCCCCTTGTTTTTTTTGTTTGTTTGTTTTTTTATTATCTTGCATGACTGATTATTTAAAGTTCATCCTATTTACCAACAAGGAAAGTGAACACACACCAGGTGAACAGTCTCTACTCCTTTGGTAAATCCCCCCCCCCCCTCTGATTGATAATGTTGGTCTATGTAGTTACAAAGAACGAATCAGAAAAATAAAACATAGAAATGAAATTATCTATAACCTCTCCCATGATATTCCAAAAACGAGGCTGTAACCTGTAGTAACCAATCACAGGATTTTATATGACAGGTGAACTCTGATTGGTTGCTATGAACAACATCACAGTTTTTGTTTTTTGTTTTGTTTTTTATTCCTCTGTACTACTTTAACCCCAAAGAATGGGTGGCATTTCTTATAACTAGCAATGTTAATCTTTCTTAAAACTTTAATAATTGTAATATATATATATCTTTATATATATATATATATATATATATATATATATATATATATATATATATATATATATATATATATATATATATATATATATATATATATATATATATATATATATATATTTAGGTTGATATAAAAATGTAGATATGTTAAGTATGTGGAAAAAGAAACAAAGTAGCCTCAGAAAATGTAATCAGTACACTGGTTTACATTTGGATTGATTTAAAAATTCAGATATTTAGGTATGTGGAACAAGAAACAAAGGGGGTTATTTAGGAAAGGCAAATCCACTTTGCACTGCAAGTGCACACTACAAGTGCAAAGTGCACTTGAAATTGCACTGAAAGTGCACGTGGAAGTGCAGTCACTGCAGATCCGAGGGGGACATGCAATGAAAATAAAAAAACAGCATTTTAGCCTGCACATGATTGGATAATAAAATCAGCAGAGCTTCCCCTGATTTCAGATCTACCTCTCAGATCTACAGCGACTGCACTGCCAAGTGCACTTTCAGTGCAATTTATAGTGCACTTTGCACTTGTAGTTTGCACTTGCAAAGTGGATTTGCCTTTTGTAAATAACCCCCAAAGTAGCCATAGAAAATCTACAAATATACAAAAGTGCCTCAATTATAAATGTGATGTCTTCTGATTTATACATTACAAAAACAAAACATTAAACAATATACAGGCATACCCCACTTTTAAGTACACAATGGGGTTTATTTACTAAAGCTAGAAAGTGCAAAATCAGGCTCACTTCTGCATAGAAACCAAAGAGCTTCTAACCCTTGGCTTGTTCAAAATGGCTTTGGCAATAAAACCCGGAAGCTAATTGGTTTCTATGCAGAAGTGAGCCTGATTTTGCACTTTCCAGCTTTAGTAAATAAACCCCATTGTCGGGTATGCCTGTAATTATAGAATAGTGATGATAATATATATATATATATATATATATATATATATATATATATATATATATATTTATTTATATATATGTACTGGTACTATATGGTATTGTGTGATTCACACTTAAAGGGGCAGCAGTTATTTATAGAACTATTATAGGTGGGCACCTGCCTTATATAAAATGTCAGGTTATATGTTATTGATATATATGTATATATAAATAACAAAAGATTTTGTTTTATACATGTGATGTCATATAAGTGATTACAAATACACACATATATTTCTATCTATCTATCTATCTATCTATCTATCTATCTATCTATCTATCTATCTATCTATCGATATATTAAAAAATAACAATAAATAAATATTAATATATAATGATGATTAATATGATGGTGATGATGATGATGATGATTATAATTATCATCATTATCACAATCATCATCATCACTATTGCATAATTATATTATGTGTATATATATATATATATATATATATATATATATATATATATATATATATATATATTTTTTTTAAAGAACTGTAAAGTAGTAAAAGAATACACCATTGAATATTCTACACAATTTGTTAACAGGTCAACCTTATACAAATATATAAAGATCTCCCCAGAAACATAATTATACATTTTAGGGGTCAAACAGTAACAACAATATAAGTGTTACATTTCAAGACTTCCATAATAATAATAATACTTGTTATAATTGTTATTAATGCAACATCTGTACTGTATAAAAACATAAAAAGCAGAATATATTAAAAAGACATTTAGAGCTGTGTAATAATTACCCCAGTAATTTTTTGATAAGTAGGGGGTGTGGGTACACTGTTCGTTCATACCTTTCTTGATAACTGACTGGTCCAACAGATTCATGGCGTTATTAGCATCTTCCACTGACTGTGAATATAAACCAAGAGAGATTAACAGCGTGAGAAGGTTGGATATTAAAACACAGCATATATAAATCATAGGCAGCAGCTATTTCCATTTATATTAACCCGGCAGGACAGTGCATATTATGCAACCCATATGGACACAGAGTGGGAAAATGAAATATATTTTCCAGCTGATGTTGGGGCCCTCGATCATAAAAAATGAGCTTGTGAAGTGTCTGTTGGAGGCAGTGATTTTCTTATCTTGTTATACATTGAATTATACACAGAATCCTGCTGCAGCCGGGGCTGAGCGAGCGGCGACGCGCGTCTGCTCTGCATAATTCAATGCCCGGGCGCCGCTTCAAATAAATCGAAATTTAAATAAGACTTCCTATATACACGGTAAGCAAATGAAAGGCGTTCACTTAACGCTGTCATTTATTTTCTGATTCGATTTTGTGCTAGTTTGGGTAATGGCGACGGCTTGCCTCTTGATAGATATTGGGGGGGGGGAGGAAACAGGGGAAATAAAAATAATTTTAAATAAAGCAGACAAATATTAGTGTATACGACAATAAACATTTTTAATAATGTGAATTGCATAAAAGGTAAAAGAAAGAATGTAATGCTGCTGTAGTAATAATAATAGCAAAAAATTATAATAATAATAATTGATAATATTTACTGAATATATTTTAGATTTTTCAAATCAGGCAATCTAAAAAATAAATAAATAAATAAATAAAACGTCCAACAATATTATTAATAATAATAATTACACTAACATTATTATTCATTTTGTGATTATTATTATTATAATTATTATTATTGGACGTTTTCTTTTTTTTTTTAGATTGCCCAATTTGAAAAATCTAACGTATAAAATATATTCAGTAAATATTATCAATTATTATTATAATAATGTTATTGCTGTTATTATTATTATTATTATTATTATTATTATTATTATTATTATTATTACTACAGCAGCATTCAATTCTTTCTTTTACCTTTTATGCAGTCCACATTCTTAAAAATGTTGCTTGTCGTTATTATTATTGTTGTTATTATTTTTCAGAAATTACTTTTTTTTTTACAGGTTGACCAATAAAAAAAAATTAAAGTTTAAGATTTTTTTTCGTAAACATTGTCATTTGCTGATTTATAATTATTATTATTATTATTATTGCTATTCTTCTACTTCTTCTTCTTCTTATTTTTAGGATTATTATTATTACGTCTGTATTTTTTTTTTTTCATCTTATCCATAGAGATAATTTTATAGCAACATAAATTATAATACAAATTATGTATATCATCTTTATAGATAAATGCATGTGTCCAAAAATATTGAAATTATAGAACCGACAATTATTAAAATTGTTTTTGTACATATTTTTAAGAGATCATACTAATTTAATCAAAACAAAAAATATATAAATAAATAACCAAAAAAAGACATTAAATAAAAGTTTAGTTATGTATTGTATATTATCTTTATAAATGAATGTAGATGTCCATGCAGTGTAGTAATAACAAACCACCAATGACTAAAATAACAAGAAGAAGGCACACTTAATCTAAATTAAAATGTATAAATGAATATAAAAAAATAAATAAAAATGTATATATATATATATATATATATATATATATATATATATATATATATATATATATATATATATATATATAAATAAATGCAGATGTCTATCAAGTGTAATAATATCATTATTAAACCAACCAACTAATTAACAATTATAACTAACAAACTATAGACTATACTATAAACTATAAAATAAATATAAACTATCATATTTATATATATATATTTTCAAAGAGGAACATTGGAAACGAATTACAGCTAAATGAAAACGGATAAACAAATACATTTTTAAAAAAATAAAAATAAAAAGACAAGCTTTTTTATTGAAGCTTCGTGATACTTTTTTTGTTTTCTCGATTACTATATATATATATATATATATATAGAAAGAAGTTGTGTAAATCTGTATTTTTATTTTTATTTTACTCGTTTTAATAACCTGTATTGCTGTGGGGGGTTTTTTTCTGATTCAAGACTTTGATTTATCTATGCGCCCCACCAAATTATTTTTGCCATTTATAATGATTATTGATTGGCAGAAAAAATATCCTACTTAGCCAATACATAAGAATGACTGCAGGACTTTTTTTAACTCTTTATTTGCACTGCACCAATTTAGAGTCTCACAGTTTTGGTAGATAAGTGGATTAGGATGGGAAAAGGTTACATGGGTGGCAGTGGGGTCAGCCTTAAATTGGTCTGTTGGTGACATTTAGCTGAGGGCTTTGCCCCCCCCTCCCCCCCCCCCCCAAGGGGGGCTCTCCCATTCTGAGGACTGAGGCCCCCTCCTCTGCCCTGTACCCTGCATGCCCCTAGTCACCGGGCAGCTAGTAGCACAGTAGTAAGTAGTGCACAGGTAAGTAGTACACAGTTGTAAGTTGCACAGGTAAGTAGTCCAGCCCTCACCATTCAACAGTACATTGCTGAAGTCGTTGTAGTTAATGAGGACTTGTGTGTGATATTCTATCTAATTACAATCGCCTGCTGGGTTTTTGTTGGGGATATGTACCCAGCATGTTGGCACTTAATAGTCACTGAGAGGATCGTAAAAATTTAATTAGAACTACACATAGAAATATGGCACAAACAACTGAGACTTTTAATTACTATACTTCTTCACTTTAAAAGCATGCAGGAGGGTTCCTGGGTGTCAGGTTGGCACGGAGGGGTGTGAGTGGCACCCTCAGATTTCGTGACAGGCCAGATATGCAAAGGGTAAAGCCATGTGTCCCAAGCTGTCATTAGAGCCCCTGCGACATTTTTATTTTTCTGAACCCATGCATTGTTTTTTTGTTTCCAGAAAAAAAAGTCTAATTATTGCAAGACACAAGCTAACTTTGTTATAATAATGGCATTTCAACATGCTTGTTTTGACTTGTGGCTTTCCTTTCATGGGAAAGATTCAATTGCCGATGGATGCAGTGTGGTAGAACTAAACGCATTACATCGTGTCATGGAGTGCCCATGTTTGTTCTTTAAATGATGAAAAAAATGACATTTTCCTATTACTGCTGCAAAACGAATTGGATTAAACTGCTGCATTTTTTTCTTATTGCAAAATGACCCCAAAAAAATAAAATAAAAAATAAAATGTTCATCTGGTTTATAACGCAATAATAATGCGTTCAATGTCTAGAACAGAGGATGGCAGTATTTAATATTTCCCAATATTACTGCAGATTACCAGAGGGGTGATAATTACAGCATTGGTTGTAATGTAGACACTACAAGCAAATTGATTCAAAGTTGTAGGAACATTAGAAGTTCAGGAAATACATATTATCCATCCATTACACATAATGCAACACATATCTAATCTACATCTATGATATCCTTTCATGGCATTTGTGATCCGAAACTAAAACATGCTTAAAATTCTTCTAGGAATTTTTACCGATCAAAGATATGTCATGCAACCATGACTTCATTCCAATTTATATACATCTATGTAAAGGTTACAGGCATGGAATTATTAACCAGGCATGGCACATTGCAATTACATCTATCTATTTAATGTTTATTTTTATTCCCTTCATTCACTTGTATAAGAATATAATTGATGATGGAATTATCTAATATTGTCTAATATTTCTGTTTCTTACCATCTTCTATCTATCTATCTATCTATCTATCTATCTATCTATCTATCTATCTATCTATCTATCTATCTATCTATCTATCTATCTATCTTTTCTTTCCTTGCAATTTATATGTGTCAAGGCGATATCTGCATAGGCATGTATTTATGGATTCAGAAGCATACATGGAAATGATTACATACGTATAGTACATTGCCAATACTAGATTTAATTTTGTCTATTGTTTCTTTCTTTCCTCGCTCTATCTATTTATCTATCTAGATATATTGATTAGATTCTGTCTACATAGATTACATCTATCTATCTATCTATCTATCTATCTATCTATCTATCTATCTATCTATCTATCTATCTATCTATCTATCTATCTATCTATCTATCTATTCTATATTTGTATTTCTTCATCTATACTTCCATGTCCTCTTATTTCTTTATTCTATCTATCTATCTATCTATCTATCTATCTATCTATCTATCTATCTATCTATCTATCTATTTTCGTTTATCTATATATTGCTTCTTGTACTCTATTTTTTCATCTCCACATCTTTTTACTTCCATGTTTCTCTTTTCTTTCTTTCTTTCTTTCTTTCTTTCTTTCTTTCTTTCTTTCTTTCTTTCTTTCTTTCTTTCTTTCTTTCTTTCTTTCTTTCTTTCTTTCTTTCTTTCTTTCGGTATTCTCTCTCTCTCTCTCTCTCTCTCTCTCTCTCTCTCTCTCTCTCTCTCTCTCTCTCTCTCTCTCTCTCTCTCTCTCCCTCTATCTATCTATCTATCTATCTATCTATCTATCTATCTATCTATCTATCTATCTATCTATCTATCTATCTATCTATCTATCTATCTATCTATCTTTTCGTTTATTTATCTAAAGATTGATCATTGTAATCTATCTATCTATCTATCTATCTATCTATCTATCTATCTATCTATCTATCTATCTATCTATCTATCTATCTATCTATCTATCTATCTATCTATCTATCTATCTATCTGTCTTCTTTACCTTTTGGTGTAAAAAAAATGAATTACATATACTATACAAAGAGATATAACACCAAAAGATATAATATAATATAATATAATATAATATAATATAATATAATATATGCAGTAAAACATAACACAGTAGTACAATAGATTTACAATATATAAATAAAAGTGGCATGTTCCAGGATAATAACACCATCATTTCTCATGCCACAACACACAGTGGTGGTAAAGTCAGAGCTGTGCCCTGGGACGTACCTGAACATCGTCCATGCCAGGGTGGCCAAGTCCATGCAGGGACAAGCCATCCCCCATGCCGGAGTCCAGGCCATGGTGGCCGGAGTGGAGGAGGACATCTGGGCGGCGAACAGAGTGGTAGTCCCTCCTGGGGTCCAGTCCAGACAGCTGGGGCAGAGAGGCTCTGGGTTGGGGTAGGAGAGATCCGGTGTCGGAGCTGACATCCTGCCTCTGGCGCTGCCCCCAGGGGTGCTGCTGGGGCTGGTGCAGGGGGTTCAAGGAGTAGGGGTCGTTGACATGGGAGTAGGGGTCCTGGCTCTGGTGGTAGGGCAGCGGCTGGTAGGGCGGTGGAAAGTAGGGGGGCTGAAAGTCCGAGGATGGGGTGTGTGACAGCGGAGGGGCACTGGAGTAGGGTCCTTGGGACACCGAGCCCAATTGGGACAGCCTGGAGCTGTGACTGGGGACACCATCATGGCGGTCCTGAAACACAAGCCAACATTTCTGTTATTTCTTCTCAAACTACAAATCCATCCCCACCTACTTCCATCCAAATTAGAACCCCCATGCCCTATTCAATAACCATTTCCAAATCACCACCACCAACCCAATATACATCCCACATCATGTAACCCATGTCAACAAAATAAAGCACTTACATGCCAGGAAAAAAAAACACACACACACACAAACAAATTGCTCATTGGATTAATTGTATATTGTATAAGAAAAGGAAAAAAAAGTGCACCATTCAGTTACCATTTCCATATTACAATCACCATCCTAATGATATATACTATAACATTACAATCACCATCCTAAAATATATAATATAACATTACAATCAGCATCCTAATATATAATATAACATTACAACCACCATCCTATATATAATATAACATTACAACCACCATCCTAATATATAATATAACATTACAACCACCATCCTAATATATAACATTACAACCACCATCCTAATTTATAGCTCTTATGCTATAACCCATGTCAACAAAATAAACAACTAACATGAGAAAAAAAGACCCTCTTACTTACTGGTTCAATAATCTTTAAAATCACAACCAGAACAAGTCATATCCTATAACCTATGCCAACAAAATAAACCACTTAATATTCCAAAATAACATTGAAAAACAAACAGACACACAACTTGCTCACCGAATCAATCTTATTTTAAAAAGGCACTCGGTGCACCATTCAATAACCATTTCCAAATCACACCATAATATATAACCTATATCCTATAACCAAAATAAAATAAACCACTTATAATGCAAATGAATAAATAAACAAGCAACATATTGCTCCTTGAATCCGTCTTCTAAAATAGCCAGTCAGTGCCCCATTTCATGACCTTGCCAAATGACAACTACCACCCTCATATAACCTATGTCAACAAAATAATCCCACTTACATACCAAAATAAAATGAAATAAAAAAGAACACCCACAAACTGCTCCTCCGATCAAATAATATTAATTAAAAATGTTTGTATTCAAATAACATTCTGTTATATCCAATTTCACCAGAACTGGACAAAAAACAGCATTTAAAAAATAGATAAAAATTGTGAAATGTTAATCTCAAGGTATGCCATATAGGCTTGAAAAAAATAATGTAAAAATGCAAAGTCAGAATTAATAAATAAATAAAAATTGCAAAAATGTTATTATCAAGGTATGTCTCATAGCATTGAAAAAATACTGTAAAAATGCAAAGTCTGAATTATTTTTTTCCTAGAAGGAAAAAGAAAAATTTAAAACCACAGTCCAACCTATAAAAAATAATCCTAAACATAATTTAAAAAATATTTCCAAAAAGTGGAAAAGCCTATAAATATTCGAAATAAAGTTACCAAAAACAATTTGAAGTAAAACAAGAATACACAAAAATACAAAACAATTGCAGTAAAATAAGAATACAAAAATGCAAAAAAAAAAAAATAATAATAATGCATATAATAATAACAAAATTAAATTGAACTGAGAACACCAACCCGCCCTATCTAGAAGAGAAGTAAAACAAGGGAGAAAAAAAAAGTGTCCAAGTCCAAAACGCCACCAGCAAAATCCACTAAGCTACTCTCCCCCCTCCACAGCTGAATACGATCTACCTTGAGCCAGGCAGGAGAATCCAGCTGCACTATGCAATTATTGCCCTAAATTACTAAGCCAAAGGCGTTAAAGGAAAAAAAAAAAACAGGATTGCCTAAAAAAAAATAAAAAAGGGAAAAAAGTGAAAAAAAAAATTACAACTCACCATAGCTGAGTAGGTGTGAACTAACATCTGTGCAGATATTCAGTGCCTTGCAACAGTTAAATGAAATAATAATAAAAAATAGCTGTAAGTGAGGGTTGAGGCAGGAGAAAAGCTGCAAAACTGTTTGAGAGTGTTCCAAGACAATCCATCAAAAAATGCCCCCAAAATATAGGAAGTGTATTGTCCTCGCAGCCTGTGTGAGTGGCTCCCTGTTTTTTTTTTTTTTTTTTTTGAGCTCCAAATGTAATCCTCTTCCACCCAAGGCTAGAAGCAGAATGTCTATACGACCCTGCCCAACTCTGCACTACACCGCCTCACAATAATTGATATTCATGACTATTAATACTACAGGAGCCCTTTAAAGGGGAGCATGGAGCGTGAAGCCTCAGCCAGCTCTCTAGCTCCCTACCCATGTAAGTGACGTTTATTCAATGGAGAATTACTAGATGTAATCAGAAGAGAGGGGGGGTGGCTAGGAAGTCTTGGCTAGAAAACTTTGCAACAGAATAGTGGCAATTAAGTTTGAGTAGAGTGTGCAAAATACATACAAACACACATACATACACAAATAGATACACAACACACACACAATTGAATACACAAAGCAAAGAGGATTATGGAAGGATCGCCATAAGTGAACCTAGAGGCTAATAAAAAATATTTCCTCCTCTTTCACTTAATTACACCCTACTAATAGCCCTTGGTGATTAACACCCAAACAAATAAACAAAGGTTGTAGCACCTCCCAGAAGTGGCGCAGAGAGCACAACTTTAGAGACAGATTTCTTTTTTTTTCTTTTTTTTCTTTTCTTTCTTTCTTTTTTTTTTTTTAAAGAGAATTTCTCGTTTCACGGACAGCCACAGGCAATCTGAAGTGTCTTTTGATGTCCTGCGAACTAGCAAAACCAGCCGGGCCGTCATTATCTGCTTGTTTGCTACACAGGGCTGCAGAAGAGAAGAGAAAACAGCATTTTAACCCAATTCTTGGTGGCAGTAAATTCCTTGGAGCTCAGACAGCCCGGGGGTGCTTGTCTGTAAGGAGGGGGGGGGGGGGGGGGGGAGTGCGGCTAAGTTTGGGGGGGGGGTGTTCTTCTAGGATTTGGGGTTTTAGGGAAAGAGAGACTTAGCAGAGGAAATACTTGTAAGGTTAGTACTAGAGAACAAGGACATGGGACTACCTAATTCATAATATATTGAGATTAGAGTCAGGGTGTTATGAAGGTGGGGTGTTTTTTTGGAGGGGGAAGACAGAGAGAAAGAGATAGAGGGAGGGGAGAGGGGGAGGGGGAGAGAGGGAGAGAGGGGGAGAGAGGGAGAGAGAGAGATGGGGGCCGAAAGAGAAAAAGATGGATAAAGGGGAGAGGAGAAAACAGAGATAAGCCAGAAAAAGTGACAATTGAATGATGGGGAGGGGACAGACAGAGTAGGTTAAAGAGAGAGAAACAGACAGATAAGAGAGGAGAGAGAGAGAGAGAGGGATAGAAATGGGGAAGAGAAAGAGGGAAGGGGGAGAGGGAAAGAGAGAGAAAATAGGGATGTAAAAATGGGGGAGAGAGAGAGAAAGGGAAGGAGAGGGATAGAAAATAGAGGGATACAGAGGGAGAAGAGAGAGATAGAAAATGGGAGAGACAAAATAGAGGGATAGAGAGGGGAAGATGGAGAGAGAGAGAGAATGGGAAGGGAGAGACAGAAAGAGGGATAGAGAGGGACAGAGGGAGAGAGAGAGAGAATGGGAAGGGGAGAGACAGAAAATAGAGGGATAGAGGGAGCAGAGAGAGAGCGAGATAGAGAAAGGGGAAGGGGGAGAGATAGAATAGAGGGTTAGAGAGGGGGCAGAGAGAGAGGGAGAGAGAGAGAAGGGGAAGAAGAGAGACAGAAAATAGAGGGATAGAGAGGGAGCAGAGAGAGATAGAAAAGGGGTAAGGGAGAGACAGAATAGAGGGATAGAGAGGGGTAGAGGGAGAGAGAGAGAGAATGGAAAGGGAGAGACAGAAAATAGAGGGATAGAGGGAGCAGAGAGAGCAGAGAGAAAGAGAGGGAAAGACAGAATAGAGGGATAGAGAGGGGGCAGAGAGGGAGGGAGAGAGAGAGAGAGAGAGAGAGAAGACGAAGGGGAGAGACAGAAAATAGAGGGATAGAGAGGGGAGAAAGAAAGAAAGAAGGGAAGGGGGCAGAAAATAGAGAGATAGAGAGGGGGCCGAGAGAGAGGAAGGGAGGGAGAGAGAGAGAAAGGCGAAGGGTAGGGACAGAAAATAGAGGGATAGAGAGAAGGCGAAGGGGAGAGACAGAAAATATAGGGATAGAGAGGGGGCAGAGAGAGAGAGGAAGGGAGGGGGAGAGAGAGAGAGAGAGAGAGAGAGAGAGAGAGAGAGAGAGAGAGAGAGAGGCGAAGGGGAGAGGCAGAAAATAGAGGGATAGAGAGGGGGCAGAAAGAAAGTATGAGCGAGAGAAAAGAAGAAAGAAAGAAAGAAAGAAAGAAATAAAGAAAGAAATAAAGAAAGAAAGAAAGAAAGAAAGAAAGAAAGAAAGAAAGAAAGAAAGAAAGAAAGAAAGAAAGAAGGATAAGATAGAGACAGAAAGAAAGAAAGAGAAATTTAAGGATGAGGTAAGGACAGAAAGAAAGAAAATGGTAAAGTGAAAAAAATACAAAACAAAAAAAAAAAACAACATAAAATAAAAATAGAAAGCTGGATAGGTCAGGTAGGCAGAAATAGAAGAAGCGGCAGAGAGACTGCCCCGTGTTAATTGACACAATTCGTTCTTTTCTATATTTATTTATTAGAAAGGATAAGAGGACAGGCAGAAGAGAGATAATTAAGACATAACATCTGATTAAAAAGAGAAAAAAGAAGAGAGAGGAGAATAGAGAGTCAGGGAGAGGAAGAATGAAGTGGAGAAAAGAAGGAATGCAGATAGAAGGAGGGTGAGAAGGATGAAGAGAGGAGAAGAGGGGAGTGTGGAAGATGAGAGGGTGGAGAGCTGGGCACAGAGGATGGGGCATTGCCCGGAACTAATGCAGCATATGCCGGATTGT